>CAUYPK010170145.1:0-15473 GCA_963574355.1 Loris lydekkerianus
ACGTGGAGGTCGTCCCCACAGACGGGGCTCGGGAGCTGACACCTCCGTACGTGGAGGTCGTCCCCACAGACGGGGCTCGGGAGCTGACACCTCCATATGTGGAGGTCGTCCCCACAGACGGGGCTCGGGAGCTGACACCTCCGTACGTGGAGGTCGTCCTCACAGACGGGGCTCGGGAGCTGACACCTCCATACGTGGAGGTCGTCCCCACAGACGGGGCTCGGGAGCTGACACCTCCATGCATGAGAGTGGCCCCATAGACAGGACCTGGCAGCTGGCACACTTCCCGACACGCACCTCCTGCCTCCTGTCTGCTCCATGCCCAGCATGAGCAGCCATCAATTCAATACCTCTCACTTCTTCATGGGCCAGGAACTCAGGAGGGGTTCAGCCAAGCAGCTGTGGTCTGCTGCTGTAGTAGCTGGTGGCTGGCTAGGCACCTGCCTCGTGTGCCCCAGGGCCTCCCTGGCGGGGCTAGTTTGAGCATCCTCACAGCGTGGCCACCCATGGGCAGCTGTGACACTCTGGCTCATGACTCCAGAGCAAGCACTCCGCTGGGGACAGAGACTGCAGGGCTGCTTCAGGCCTGTCCTCAGCATCACTTCTGCATGTCACTTCACTGGGAGTCCCAAGAGGAGGGACAGCAGGACCCAGCTCTGCACAGGGCAGTGGGAAGGTTCTGAAGAGACCCATGAGACAGGAAGTGCTCTTGACCCTCACACTCAGAGAGCAGAGCAGATCTGGGGAGCTGGGAGGACAGAGTGGGGTGAGAAAGCAGCCTAGTACCACAGAGGTGAGGCAGCTCCGAGGGGACAGCAAACACACCGACAGGGCTCAGCGCATTTCACAGAGCTCTGAGAATTCTCCCCCCAACCCAGACAAATGACGTAGAGAACCTCAAGGCAGTGAAGCACTCTTTAAGAGCCCGAGTCTCGTCCTCGCCTCTTCAGACATCATGTCCTTCACTACTCGTTCCACCTCTTTCTCCAGCAATTACTGGTCCCTGGGCTCAGTCCAGGTGCCCAGCTACAGTGTTCAGCCTGCCAGCAGCGCAGCCAGCATCTGGGCAGGCACCAGGGGCTCAGGTGTGTCCTGCTCCACCAGCTTCTGGTACGGCTGGGGGTCCGGGGGCCTGGCCACAGGGATGGCTGTGGGTCTAGCAGGAATAGGGGTGTCCAGATGAAGAAGGAGACCATGCAAGAACTGAATGACCACCTGGCCTCCTAGCTGGACAGAGTGAGGAACCTGGAGACCAATAACCAGAGGCCAGATAGCAAAATCCAGAAACACCTGGAGAAGAAGGGGCCCCGGGTCAGAGACTGGGCACAATACTTCAAGACCATCGAGGACCTGAGGGCTGAGATCTTTGCAAATTCTGAGGACAATGCCTGCATCATTCTGCAGATTGACAATGCCCTTCTTGCTGCTGATGACTTTAGAGTCAAGTACAAGACAGAGATGACCACATGCCCGTCTGTGGAGGGCGACACCCATGGGCTCTGCAAGGTCATTGATGACCCCAATGTCACTCGACTGCGGCTGGAGACAGAGATCAAGGCTCTCCAGGAGAAGATGCTCTTCGTGAAGAAAAACCACAAGAGGAAATAAAAGTCCTACCAGCCCAGATTGCCAGCTCTGGGTTGACTGTGGAGGTAGACGCCCCCAAATCCCAGGACCTGAGCAAGATCATGCAGGCCCCCTATGAGGAGCTGGCTCGGAAGAACCAAGAAGAACTGGGCAAGACCTGGTCCCAGCAGACTGGGGAGAGCACCTCAGTGGTCTCCTCACAGTCTGCTGAGGTCGGAGCTGCTGAGACAATGCTCACAGAGCTGACGCGTACAGTCCAGTCCTTAGAGATCGAACTGGACTCCATGAGAAATCAGAAGTCCAGTTTGGAGGACAGCCTGAGGACAGCTGAAGACAGCCCGCTACGCCTTGCAGATGGAGCAACTCAGTGAGGTCCTACTGCATTTGGAGTCAGAGCTGGCACAGACCCGGGGAGAGGGGCAGGGCCAGACCCAGGAGTATGAGGCGCTGCTGAATCTCAAGGTTGAGCAAGAGGCTACAAGAGATCGCTACTTACCGCCACCTGCTGGAAGACAGGGCGGACTTCAACCTTGGTGATGCCCTGGACAGTCGCAACTCCATGCAAACCATGCAAAAGACCACCACCCGCAGAATAGTGGACGGCAATGTGGTGTCTGAGACCAACGACACCAATGTTCTGAGACACTGAGGCAGTAGAGCAGTGTGCCCTTATACAATAAAGGGTTCAGGGGTCACTGGAAACAAAAAAAGTACTCTTCAAGGCAGGAGTGTGTCATTTGGGGCAGGGGACAACTGTCTACAGCACTTCCTAGGAGAACATGCTGCCATAATAGGAATGCCCCACATCTGCCCTGTCCTGTAAAGGAGCCACAGGCTACATGCAGTGCTGAGTCCTTAAATGTGGCTAACAAAACTGAAGAACTGGATTTTACTTTTTATTTTATTGTAATTAATTTTAATTTAAATTTAGGTAGCTGTATTTTGCTAATAGCTACCAAGTACCTCAGACAACAAACCAAAAGGAGAGAAAAGTGCAGAAGCCCACCTCACTTCTGAGAGAGCTCTCTGTTCTCCCCAACTCACCTGGCAAGAGGAAGAAGAGAGGGCTGCCTCTGTTCAACATGCTTCTGGAAGAGCAAATGCAATTAAAGAAATGAACAAAACTGGCGGGGTGTTGTGGCTCGCACCTGCTATCCCAGCACTCTGGGAGGCTGAGGTGGGCGGTGCCCAGGAGTTTGAGGTGCTGTGAGCTAGGCTACAGCACTCTACCCAGGATGACAGAGAGAAACTCTGCCTCAAAAAAAAAAAAAAAAAAAGAAGAAGAAGAGGAAGAAGAAAGAAAGAAAAAAGGTGTATACAGATTAGAAAGAAGAAGACAAATTTATCTTCAAAAATAGTAGCATGGTATCATTGACTAAACTAAGAGTATATTATAAATGTCGTAGCACAAAAATAAGTGAGGTAATGATTATGTTAATAGTTTGATTTAAGCATTCCATATTGTATATCAAATCATCACAATGTACCCCATAAATGTATACAGTTATGATTTAATAAAAATTAAGTAAAAAAAAGGCTTGGCGCCTGTAGCACAGTGGTTACCGTGCCAACCACATGCACAGAGGGTAGCGGGTTCGAATCCGGCCTGGGCCAGCTAAAACAACAATAACAACTGCAACAAAAAATAGCCAGGCGTGTGGCAGGTACCTGTAGTCCCAGCTACTTGGGAGGCTGAGGCAAGAGAATCGCTTAAGCCCAAGAGTTTGAGGTTGCTGTGAGCTGTGACGCCATGGCACTCTACCCAGGGCAACATAGTGAGACTCTGTCTCAAAAAAACAAATAAATAAAGATTTACAAGATATTAGAAACAATAAGTAAATGCACCAATGTATTAATGTAATGTAATTAAGGATTAATTAATGTATCAAAATTGATATCTTTCTTTTATTTAAAATATAAACAGTTAAAATTATAATGAAAGAAAAGAGCTCATTCTCAACAGAAACAAAATATAAATGCTAGAAAAAAATCTTAAGAAATGTGAAGGCTTTACATGAAGAAAACTGTAAAGTTAAGCTAAGACATAAAATACGACAGAATAATTGGAGAGTCATATATTCTTATTGAATAGGAAGACTTAAAATTTGCAAAGACGTTAATCCTCTCTGAATCAAAATTCTAATTGAAAATTTTGACAAAAAGACTCAATTGAACTTGACAAAAGTATTCAAAATATGAATAGATACATCAGTGGGAGAGAAGAGAGAATTCAGAAATAGGCCCACGAACATGTAGAGTGTTAAATAGCTGATCAAAATGGTATGAACAGGGTTGCACCTGTGGCTCAAAGGAGTAGGGCACCAGCCCCATATACCAGAGGTGGCAGGTTCAAACCCAGCCCCAGCCAAAAACTGCAAAAAATAAAAATAAAAAAATAATGGCATGAACACTGCAGAAATGATGGATTGTTTAATAAATAATACTGGGATAAACATGTGTAACCACTTGGAAAAAATAAATCTTCACTTTCTTATACTTAAAAAATCTAAAAGCACCGAAGTTTAAATATCAAAAATGAATCTAAAAATGCAACAGAAGAAAATGTGGGTAATTTTTTTTTTATCTCAATGTAAGCAATCTGCCTAAGCATGACATAAAACCCAGAAGCCAGAATGGAAAAGCCTGGCTGTTCAGTCTAAAGTGCAACACTTCAGTCCAGAAAAAATGCTTATACAAATTGAGAAAAACTTACAACACAGCAGAAAAATAGAAAAAGTAGACGGCCAGGCAATTTACCTAAAAATAAATTCAAATGTCCCTCTCCAAAATAAAGACACATGAGAAAAAGCCCAATTTTACTACTAAAGATAAAAACACAAATTAAATTAGCACATATTACGTTTACCACCTCTATCAGAAAAATAAAAAATAGTGCACATATGTTGCTGGTCCTGTGAAGATGGGCATATAATCTAAGACAGCTTCAGTGGAGGGCCCTTTGGTAACAGCTAAGTATAATGTTCAAAGCTTTTTACCTAGCAACTCAAATTCTAGAAATATGTCTTACATTCACACTTACTCAAAGATGCATGTGCAAGAATGTCCCTTGCAGCCTTGCTTGGAATTGTGAAATTTGCAAAAAATAAATAAATAAGTAAATAAAATAACTAAATCGAATGCCACATGTGGAGAGAAAATTGGATGACGTGGGGCAGTGGGCACATCCGGTGCAGAGGAGCATGTAGCCCACACACGCTGGCTCCGGGAACTGCCCAACTTTCCACTGTTAAAAGAAAAGAGGTCCCAGACCACACGCCCCATGTAGTTGTTCAGCCCAGCACCCCACGGCCCCAGGGACCACTGCAGCCTCCCCGCACTCTGCTTGCCATCTTTCTGTATTTTGTGAGGTCCCACTTGGCTCCTGACTGCCTTCCAGGCACTGCCAGTAGGCTCTGCCTCTGGCCCTGAGCACCACCCACCGACTCTCCCTTAGCGCCACCTCCGCTAGGATGCCTTCCCTGACTACCTCGCTCACCCTCTCTTCTTTCCCTCTACACTATGAGCATTTTCCGAACAGCATCTCTCACAATTTAAATTATTTTGTTTATGTATTTGTTTAGTGGGTCACTGTCACCTTCTCCCTAATGCAATCTCCACAAGGGCTAGAACCATAGCTGGCTCGTCCTCTCCAAGGAGTGCCATCCCTCTTAGAATTTCAAGAACAGCAAAGTCCACGTGGCCAGCTCCCGGGCTGCCCTGACCCTCACTCCCTGCCCTCACTCCCTGGCTTGGCTCCATCCACGCTGGTCTTCCTGCTCCTCAGGAGCAGCACAGCCATCTTTGCAGCATCTGCAGCCTTTGCTCGTGCTGCCTGCCCCCCAGTGACTCTGTGGCTCCCCTTGTCCTGCTGGTGTGGCCCCTGATTGCTCTGAAGGCCTGCAGCACCTCACCCCCAAGGAGGACTGTGTTCTCTCACTGTTTTGTCAAACTCACTCATTTGGGGCTAATGAGTGGTCTAAATTCAGCTTCATTTTTTTCCCAAACAGTGACCTCATTGTGCTGATACCTTTTTTAAAAAAATCCATCTTTTTTTAATTATTATTAAATCTTAGCTGTGTACATTAATGCGATCATGGAGCACCATACACTGGTTTTATATACCATTTGACATATTTTCATCACACTGGTTAACATAGCCTTCCTGGCATTTTCTTAGTTATTGTGTTAAGACATTTTAAAAAATCCATCTTTTGGGCAGTGCCTGTGGCTCAGTGAGTAGGGCGCCGACCCCATATACCGAGGGTGGCAGGTTCTAAATGGGCCCCGGCCAAACCGCAACAAAAAAATAGCTGGGTGTTGTGGCGGGTGCCTGTGGTCCAAGTTACTCCGGAGGCTGAGACAAGAGAATCACCTGGGCCCAAGAGCTGGAGGTTGCTGTGAGCTGTGATGCCATGGTACCCTACCGAGGGTGATAAAGTGAGACTCTGTCTAAAAAAAGAGAAAGAAAGAAAACTCCAGGGCCGGGTACAGTGGCTTACGCCTGTAATCCTAGCAGTCTGGGAGGCTGAGACAAGTGGATTGCCTGAGCTCATAGGTTCAAGACCAGCCTGAGCAAGCGCAAGACTTCATCTTTAAAAAAATAGCCAGGCATTGTGGCAGGTGCCTGTAGTCCCAGCTACTTAAGAGGCTGAGGCAAGAAATTCACTTAAGCCCAGGAGTTTGAAGTTGCTGTGAGCTGTGACGCCACAGCAGTCTATTGAAGGTGACAAAATGAGACTCTGTCTGAAAAAAAAAAATCCATCTTTCCCCGGAGGTTTGAAACGCCTCCTTATCCATGTTGGATTCCTGTGTATGCGGGCCCATTTGCAGGCTTTCATTTCATCTCATTAATATGTCCTTTTCCTGCTGATCTGTCTCAAGTCTTCCCCTCTGCCCTGGGCTGGTCTTTTGTTCACAACGAATGCTCATGGAGCCCTACTCTGCCAAGCACGGGGTCAGGTGACATGGGCAGAGTGGGGCAGAGCGTGCCTCCCTCCAGGAGCTCACATGGGTCCTGAGAATGCTTCAGGGAACCCTGGATGCTCTCCGACAGGGAGCGGAGAGTAAGAGATAAAACTGGAGGGACATGTGGAGAGCAAGGCCAGGCCCCTGAGGGAGGGGAGTGGTCATCTCTGCATTCTCCAAAGCTTCCCAGCATGGCGTGTGCAGAACACACAAGGAGCCAGGCTGGAGGCTGACGCTGTGATCCAGGTAAGGGAAGTTAGAATGGGACAGACGCAGGCAAGAAGGCGTGGGGGGCCAGCAAAGGTTTGAGAGACACCGGAAAGTTAATTGCTAAGACTTTGTGATTATATCTGAAAAGGAAAGAGAGAATTCATGCGGAAACCCTACATCCTGTTGGAAGGAGCCAGGTGGGTGGAGGCCATTCCCTGGGATAGAAGGAGGGGGCATGTCCAGGGCCAGGAGTTGGGTAGAGGGTGCACAGCTAGGACCAACGCTTGAGGGGCCATGGGATGCTGGGGCAGAGCTGCCGGCAAATACTTAGAGAAAGTGTCTAGTGTTCCAGAGCTAAAGGCAGGCTGGAGATGGAGCCAGGGTGCTGGTGATGCCTACAAGAGACAGAAGCTGCTCAGGGAGGGTGTGCAGGATGGTAAGGAACAATGGGAGGGTCTGGGTCAGAGCCCTTTAGAAATTGCAGCACAGCACATGGTGGGCCAGTAGAAGAGTTGCCCCCAACCAGAGAGAGAAACAAATGGGAGTAGGAGGGCTGACGTCACAGAAGCCAAAAGGAACGGAGTTGCTAGTTGTCACCCAATAATCATCATACCAGAATCCCCGATCTTTAGCTGAGACTGTGGCTGCCCAGAACAAAACATTTCTCCCTTACAGCTAGAGGTGCATGTGACAAAATTTTAACAATGGGATGTAAGCAGAGTAGTATGTGCAACTCACTGGAAGAGTCCCCCCAGGTAGGGGCAAAATTCTTTCCTCGTTCTCCTTCCTACAGGATGGAATGTGGACATGATGGCTGGAGCTGCAGCAGCCACTTTAGACTATAAGGTTAAAAGCTGCATGTTGGGAATGGAAAGGGAAAAACATGGAGTTTGACACTGGAGCTACTGAATCAGGCCCAGACTGCCTGCCTATGCAGGAGAAAGATCTAAGCTTCTATTATGTCACTCCATATTAGTTTAGGTTTCTCTTTGCTTGCTGTCAAACTTAAGCTTGTGAGGGATCAGTTAGGACAGGAACATAAGAACCACTGGTGTCAGCAACATAGAAGGGGCTGGTGGCCCTGGATAAAACAGTATTAGGGTGAGCAAAGAGAGCCCAAATTCAGGCTGAAATGAGGAGGAGTGAGAAACAGGGACAGTGAGAGGAGAAATCCTTTTAAGAAGTTTGCTTTGGGGCTCCATAATTTCAAACATCCCTCCTGAAAGTAACACACAGCTAAAAAAAACAAAAGGAAAGTCCTATATGGCCCCCCACCTCCTGCCACACCTAAGCTCCTCCAGAGAGATGTTTTGGAGATGCCACTGGCTCTAAAGAGTGCAGTGTGGAGGATACGGGGAGCATTCAGTGTGGAAGTGGTCTTTCCAGGACCCTGCCTGGGGCAGAATCAGGTTGGCCCATCCCTAGAGTTGTCCATGGCCCTCGTGGGGTGTCAGAGGCCATGCTGAGCAGCAGAGAAAGTGGGAGGGGGTGGCAGGAAGGCTTCCAGGGGATGGTGACCTCTGGGCTGGCCCTTGCCTAACAGGAATTCATCTGGATTGAGATATGGGTCCAGTAACATCTGTTTTCGAGAGTAGCCTGTGTGTCTTCTGCCAAGGTCCACTCACCCTTTCCTTGGTTACAAAGACAACATGCTCAATGTTCTCCTGAGAGCCACCAACATAGCCGGCTCTCAGACCATGGCCAGCGAGATCCAAGTCATGCTGGACATCTGGGATGCTGGCATCCTCTTCCCTCTGCAGACGTGGTGGTGAGAGGGCATGAGCTCTGCCTGAAGCTGCTCCCAGGTGGTCCAAGGAGGTGGCCTGTGGACCCAGTCTAGTGACGTTGGTCTGCCCCCACTTGTGTTATAGACACACACGGTTGGGGTGGCCATGCACAGCCCCCAGAGCACGTGGGTGTGTGGGGCTTTCTTGTGGAGGGAGTGACTTTCAAATCAGGCCTCAAAGCAGGCACACACATGGGAAAGGATGTCACAGTATTTCTGTGAATACATTTTCAACTATCAACTTCTGCAAAGACAGAAATAACTTTAGTCATTGGCTTTATTAAGAAAAGACAGTGTAATTTGTTTTAAAGGACAATAAAAGACCTAAATATTAGGACTGGCACGTCCTATTGTCACAGGGCATCTAGCAAGCGGCAAGTTAACACTAATGAGGAAATAAGACAGTGATGGGTGCAGAGGCTGAGCCGAGGAGTGACGATGGCCCAACAGACCTGTGAGCGCCCACTGCACGCCAGGGAGGGCCTGGGGTGGGGACCCGGGACACACAGACAAGTCAGACCTGCGATCTCTTTCCAGTGTGAAAAATCTCTCGGTGGCAGCAGCCAAGACAACAAAGTCCTGTAAGGACTGAGAATGTGGCCCCTGAAGAGCCTGAGCCCCCTTGCTCCTCACCTGGACACGGCATCTTACGCAGAGGAGTTCATCCAGCTGCTTGCCAGGGTCTTCTGAGGTCCACACCTGGTTCTAGAAGCTAGTGTGGTGGGGGCCACTCTGCCCAGGCTCCCTGCTGGAGCAAAGGGTACACTCCTGGCTGCCAGCAGCCTCCTGGGCATCACCCCAGGTGCAGACACCACTGCTCCAGGACTGACCCACGTAGGCAGGTCAAGGCCCAGCACCTCCCTGACTCAGGACAATTCTGGGGCCCTTATAAGGCAAAGAGCCTGTCACTGCACCTGCACTGCAGCTCAGCGTGACCTTGCCACAGGCCTGGTCCGAGGGCACTCCTTAACAAACACCCTGCTCACTGAGCTGTCGCAAAGTCCCCCTTCTGGAGACTCAGGTGCACAAATGCTTTGCCCATGTCACTCACAAGAGTGCAGGAAATCCAGAAACCCTGATTCCGGGCTGCTGAGGAGCTCCCAACAGTCTGACCGTGAAGGGTGTCCCACCACAGACGGGCCAGCGTATTCTTTTCTGCACCTCTAGCCAGTCATGTCCCAGCTCAGGACACCCAGAAGCTGGTGGCCACAGCAGCAGTGCTTGCTGGGCTGGCAGGCAGGCCAGGATGGCTCCCCCGCCCAGACCCAGAAGGTACGAGCAGATTTCTCACCGTCTGCTGCTGCTCATTGTTGAAGGAAAACTCCACACCCCAAACATTTGTGTGGAGGGAATTAGATCATCACCTCCCCGCTAATGAAGCCAGCCTGTGCAAACAGAGGGAGGTGGGGCGGCAGGGTGTCTGCCTCTCAGGGAGGCAGCCCAGAAGTTGGCACCCCAGGTGTCTCCAAGGCTCCGTGCAAGTGTGGTGAGAGCAGCCTGCGCCAAGCTGGCTTGGAACTTCCCCAGGTGACGTCTGCCTAGGAGCTGGGGATCCCAGCCTCGGCTTTCTCATACACACCTTCTCGCACGCACTGGAGCAGGAGAGCAGGGCCCTCTGCATCTGAAGGCGCTCGTCCTCCCCAGACTTAAGCACTGCCTCTTCCACACCACCCACAGCTCTGCTCCACCACAGACTCCTGGCGTGCAAGACCCTGGCTCGCCAGCGGTACAGCCTCTCTCCCAGCTTTCACGCTGCAGACTCTCCAGGGACAAGGTTCTTTTTTTTTACATTTTTTAATTGAGACATAATTCATATAAAATAAAGTTTAAAATGGGCATTTTAGTGCTTCTTAGAATACTCACCGTGCTGTACAACTACCCTGTTTACCCGAAAATAAGACAGTGTCTTATATTAAGTTTTGCTCCCAAAGATGCGCTAGGTCTTATTTTCAGGGGACGTCTTATCTTTCCTATAAGTAGGTCTTATTTTCGGAGGATGTCTTATTTTCGGGAAAACAGGGTATCACCACTACCTAACTTGAGAACATTTTAGTCATCCCCGCAGAAACCCTGTACCTGACAAGTCATTCCCTGTTTCCCCTCACCCAGCTCCCCGTGATGATTAATCTTCTTTCTGCCTCGATGGACTTGCCTGCTCTGGACATTTCACATAAATGGAATCACAGGATATGTGGCCTTTTGTGACTGGCTCCTCTCACTTGGTGTAATGGTCTCAAGGTTCAGTTCTCGGAATAACAAGTGCTTTATTCATCTTCATGGCTGAGTAATGGTCCATTCGCCCAGATGCACCTTGTGGGGTCGTGTCCACTTTGGGGCTATTATGAAACTGCTCTGTGAACATTCGTGTACAAGTTTCTGTGCAAACATACATTTTATACCCAGGTGTGGATCTGCTGGGTCCTTAGGTGGTTCTGTGTTTAACTTTGAGGAATTTTCAAACCCTTTTCCACACTGGCTGTACCATGTTACCTTCCTGCCAGCAGTGCACTGGTGTTCTAATTTCTTCATAACCTCAAAAGCACTTTTTATTTTCCCAAATCGTAGCCGTCCTACTGGGTGTGAAATCATGTTTTGTGGTGGGTTTGATTTGCTCCCCCTAATGACCAATGATGATGAGCATCTTTATATGTGTTTATTGACTATTTGTCTCTCTCCTTTGGAGAAACATCTATTCAAATCCTTGGTTTATTTTTTAATTGGGCCATTTGTCTTTTTATCTCTGAGTAGTGAGTGTTCTAAAGACGAGGATCTTATCAGATGGATGACCTGGAAGCGTCTCCTCCCATTCTGGGTGTTTTCTTTTCTCTTTCCTCTCGGTGTCTTTTGATGCACAGAAGTTTTAACTTCTGATGAAATCAGATTTATCTAATTTTTCCTTGAATTATTTGTGCTTTTGGTGTCCTATCTAAAAAACTAATGCCTAATGCAAGGTGAGACAGATTCCCCCCCCCCCATTCCTTCTAAGAGCTTCATAGTTTTGACTCTTATAGTTTTAGTTCTCTGATCCATTTTGAGTTAGTTTTTGTATACGGCATGAGGTTGGGGCCCATGTTTATTTTGTATGTGCGTAGATGCTCAGTTCCTTCAGCATCATTAGTTTAAAAGACTATTCTGTCTGCACTGAATAGTCTTGGTACCCTCGCCAAAAATCAACTGACCGTAAAGAACCATAAGTTACAGCTGAACTTGTAACTCAGTGCATTGATCTATATGTCTGTTTTTACTTAGTACCACACCATAGCTTTGCAATATGTATTAAAATTGGGGTTTACAGTCCTCCCGATTTTTTTCCCAAATTGTTTTGGTTACCGTGTGTCCTTTGTAGCTCCATCACATACATAGCTTTTAACAAGGATCACAAACTCCAGTGCATCCTGGACCAAACAGGTTGTAATAAGTTGGCAAAGCTAACGGTTTCTGAACGGCACTCCAGGTCATGTTTTTTTGACACACATACGTGTAACTTGTTTGCATACTAAATATAAAGGAAAGTTCTTCACTTTCACATAGAATTATCCTCTCTCCACTTTTCTTTACAACATGCAAAAAATAACCTCTCTCCTGGCCTCCCTTGAATGCAGGAATGGCCAGCAGGACAGCCCGAGTTCTTGTCCTGAGACAGAGGAGGGGTCTCCAGGGGCAGCTTCTGGAAGAGAGGTCAGACAAGAAGAGACTAGAGAAATGAATTTCTGGCTCAGTGCTAGAGCCAGTACTTGGGTGATACTTCACCAAAGAGAAGATACAGACGGAAAGAAGCAACCTCATTAGTGTCATTGGTCATTAGGGAAATACAAATTAAAACCACAATGAGTTACCACTTCACACCTACTAGATTTGCTAAAATTTAAAAACTCACAACACTGAGTGTTGATAAAGACACAGACCAACTGGGACTATCTCACACGCTGCTGCTGGAGGAATGAAAATAGTACAGCCTCCTTGGAGTGCAGTTGGGCCATCTCTTATAAAGTTGTACATGCATTTACCATATACCCCTGCGATCTGCTCCTAGGTGAGAAAAATGAACACATGTGTCCAAAATCTGTGCGCAAACATTGACAGCAGCTTTACTCCTAAACAGGCTCACACTGGAAACAGCCCAGGTATTAATCAACCGGTGAATGGATGAAGGAACAGTGGTACATCCATGCAGTGAAACACGACTCAGCAATAAACAGGAAGCAAATATCAAAACAGACATCACTGTGGATGGATCTCGAAACATGCTCAGTGAAAGATGCCAGATTCGGAAGGCGATGTCTATTCCCCTGCATGATTCTGGGGAAGGAAAACCTCTAGGACAGGAGTCAGCTCAGTGATTGCGCAGGTGCAGTGGAAGACCAGCCACAGAGGGAGCTGAGGGAGGCCCTGAGGGTAATGCGCCATCTGCGTCCTGGCTGCGTGCACTTGTCAGCACTGAGAAGGAGGAACCCTACAGTGTATCTCGATAAGCCTGACTTTTAGAAAGCCTCTCTAAAATAAGACCTAGGCTATTGATGTATTGAATTGCAAACCCAAAATACAGAAACAGGAACATGGGCAGTGAAATCAATACATCGCTACATCGTAGGTTTGGTTTCAGCTTGAGGGGGCAGCATCATGCAAATGAAAGCAAACCAAACACAAATGCCGCTCTCGCAGTAGGATTCTACTTACATGACACTCTGGATGGGCTGAGCCCTGAGAGACCAGGGCAACTGGAGTCAGCACAGGGCCTGCCCAGGGCCAGAGGCAGCAGACAGGACAGACTACAGAGGGGCACAGAGGCAGTTTGGGGGGTGCCGGCATCATTCTGCAGCTTCATTGTGGTGTGGGCTACGTGACTTTGTGAACTGCATACTTCAAAGGAGTGAATTCCACTGCAAGGAAATTATATCTCCAATTATGTAAATTATATGCACCTGGCTTTTAAGTAAGCCGAGTGAAAGGAAATTATTAGATTAATAATCATATAGGTGGTATGCAGATACGGCAAAGATTGTGGAGGTGGTAAAAGAATGAACACATTTTGGGAAATGCTTAGTGCCAATTATATCTCCCTCTTAAAAACACAAAAGAAAAAGGCAAAGTGAGTGAATGGGGCTGCTCTTCTCCCCCTGATCTGCGTAATCAACCCTGTGGTGCTGCGTCCTGGGAAAGTTTGATGGAATATCAATGAGAAAACCCTCTAGGCAAGAGGCACCTCACATGGGCTCCATGATGATGCTGCTACCCTCTGCCCCAGGCAGCCCTGCCCTTGTCATCCGAGTTGTCCAGGGCTGACAGGAGACCACAATTCATGCCAGTGGAGCACTGAGGCTCGCCTCACCAAAGGATGATTTACAAAGACTGGCCAGGTTCAGGGAAACCAGGGGGTGGCCGTGGAGCATAGCAGGGGGCCCTAGCCGCACCAAGGCCTGAGGGCAAGGAGACAAGGCAAGATCCAGAATCCCGACAAATGGCCAATGGGAGAGGACACCCAGCAGGTGCTGTGGCCACTGCAGAGGAGCTCAGAGAAGCCATCACACAGCGGGGAGGGCACAAGGAATAAAACCCCAGCCTCACTTTCCACCCACACTCAGGCCTCGTTCTGGTGCCTCCCCTTCCACATGGACAGGCTGTCAGGGCACAGAGCAGATGAAGGAGCCCGGCCATGGGTCTGCAGGGACGTGGGGAGAAAGCCCAGCACACACCACAGGAAGCTGCATGGCAAGGCCAGAGACAACTGCCACGGGAAAGACAGGTGATTCCGCTCCCAGGGGCACAGGAACAAGAAGGGCTGCCGGTGGAGCAGCAGGTGCGAGAGGATGCAGAGAGATGGGCGTGGCCCTCCGGAGCCTTCACTGTGGTTTCCACGGGAAGACACAGGCATGCACAGGTGCAGGGCTGGCCAGTTTGGATGATTTCAGGGCCCTGGGCCCCAGTGCTGCCACAATTATCTGGTCCTGACACTGGTATGATCATGCTATGGGTGTGTGGTCCAGAGTGAGGGGGGTTCTTGGGGTGTGGGCTCTGCATGGGGTGCTTTGCTTACAAAAGGCAGGAGAGTCACCTCCTATCTCTAGGAATTGGCTGAACCTTGGAGGGGGGTCTTTCAGGGTCAGACCCTAAGACATCAAAGCATCAGACTACAGAAACTAAAAAGCACGGTTAGCCAGGTTAGTGGCTGCTCACTTTGGAAGGGGTGTGCTCATGGTGGATGGAGACTCAAAGATTGCCGTCACTTAGGAACACACAAAATCTCCACGAAAAGGGCCTCTCTAACACACAGCCTTCCACCTAGGACTGGGATGAGGGGTGTCATTAAAGGTGCCACATGGTTCCCGCTCTGGGGTCAGGGTGCCAGACCCAGCAGCTTGCTCTTGCTCTGCGACTTCCCAAATCTCCCCACTGGCCAAGACTGGCTCCCCTTCATGGGAGCCCCACTACCACCCCCAACATCCTCCCCAGGTATAGCCCTGCAGAGCTGAACCCAGGCCCCTCACACACACACACATCCTCCCCAGGTACAGCCCCACAGAGCTGAGTCCAGGCCTCCCCCCCACATCCTCCCCAGGTACAGCTCCGCAGAGCTGAGCCCAGGCCTCCCCCCCACATCCTCCCCAGGTACAGCCCCGCAGAGCTGAACCCAGGCCTCCCCCCACATCCTCCCCAGGTACAGCCCCGCAGTGCTGAGCCCAGGCCTCCCCCCAACATCCTCCCCAGGTACAGCCCTGCAGAGCTGAACCCAGGCCTCCCCCCACCACATCCTCCCCAGGTACAGCCCCGCAGTGCTGAGCCTAGGCCTCCCCCCCACATCCTCCCCAGGTACAGCCCTGCAGAGCTGAATCCAGGCCTCCCCCCAACATCCTCCCCAGGTACAGCCCTGCAGAGCTGAACCCAGGCCTCCCCCCCCACATCCTCCCCAGGTACAGCCCCGCAGAGC
>CAUYPK010170149.1:0-52357 GCA_963574355.1 Loris lydekkerianus
GGCTGAGCAGGGAGACGGAGGGCTGAGCAGGTTGAGGGAGGGCTGAGGAGGGTGAGGGAGGGCTGAGTAGGGCGAGGGAGGGCTGAGCAGGGTGAGGGAGGGCTGAGCAGGACGAATGAGGGTTGAGCAGGGTGAGGGAGGGCTGCGCAGGGTAAGGGAGGGCTGAGAAGGGCAAGGGAGGGCTGAGCAGGACGAATGAGGGTTGAGCAGGGTGAGGGAGGGCTGTGCAGGGTAAGGGAGGGCTGAGAAGGGCAAGGGAGGGCTGAGCAGGACGAATGAGGGTTGAGCGGGGTGAGGGAGGGCTGTGCAGGGCGAGGGAGGGTTGAGCAGGGTAAGGGAGGGCTGTGCAGGGTGAGGGAGGGCTGAGTGAGGGCTGAGCAGGGTGAGGGAGGGGATTTCTCAGGGGATTTATTTGCAGGGCGAGGGAGGGCTGAGCGAGGGCTGTGCAGGGTGAGGGAGGGCTGTGCAGGATGAGGGAGGGCTGAGCGAGGGCTGAGCAGGGTGAAGGAGGGCTGAGCAGGGTGAGGGAGGGCTGAGCAGGATGAGGGAGGGCTGAGCGAGGGCTGAGCAGGGTGAAGGAGGGCTGAGCAGGGTGAGGGAGGGCTGAGCAGGGAGAGGGAGGGCTGTGCAGGGTGAGGGAGGGCTGAGCGAGGGCTGAGCGAGGGCTGAGCAGGGTGAAGGAGGGCTGAGCAGGGTGAGGGAGGGCTGAGCAGGGAGAGGTGCAGGGTAGCAAGCACCCCAGAGGGCAGTGCGTGCAGTCCCATGGTCATGGGGCCAGGTGACTCGAGAATGCCTGGTGTTTATTGAATGACTCAATGAGCTTCCCACCCCCCGTGGTCAGTGAGGACAGCGCCCGCAGTGAGGATGGAGAAGGGAGAGGGCAGTGTTCTCCTGGACTCCTGAGGGGCCTCTCATCTGGGATCATCCAACATGGACTTGTCACCACAGCCTCTGCTCTCTGAGCCCCAGTCCTGGGAGGTGCATGTGGGGCAGGAGGAGTCCCCCACCCCCAGAGAGCTCTCACTCCCCTGCGGTTCTCATGTTAGGGGCACCTGAGGATGGCCTGGGGCATAGCAGCTTCCCCCCCGCCTAGTCCTCCCAGATCCCCACATTCTCATCCTCTGGACAGGAGAGGTACTTTGGGCCCACCTGGTGAATTTTTTCTGGGCATTTCAGATGCTGCCCTCTGCCAGCTCATCATACTCCAGACTGGCTCTCTGGCCATCATGTAAGCCGTGTTACCAACTCTGTTCTGACACATTTAGTATCTGCCTCTCCACTCCACACACGTGTCTCCTTACCTTGACATCAGGTAACAAAAATCACCTGAGAAGTATGTGGGATCAGAAGCACCTTAGTTAACCAAGCACTTGGGGTGAGACCTTCCAAAAGTGTGGCAGGTCCCTGGTATCCACGGTCCTGGGAACATCGTGAGTCCTTCGAACGTTAATGACACAAAGTGCAGGAGTCTCTGGGACACACGTGCACATACGTGATTCACACGGGCACGCCTCACTCCCCCCCCACACTTCTGTGCACACACCACACACACTTCTGTGCACACATCCCGAGCACACCCACTGCTGTCTGCTGCTCGCCAGCATCAAGGCGGCACCATTGCCTGAAGCCCTCCAGAAGGCCCTGCCAAGGGCTCTGCCAGGCTCTGGACAATGAAGGACCAGTGAAGGATGACATAACGACTGACCTGTGTGGTGACCGTGAGAGGGACCCACTTCAGCTGTTGGTCAGAACAAGAAAGAGGACCAGACGGAATGTTGGAGGCACGAGTGCCCAGACAGCTGACCCCATGCCAGGTGCCAGGAGGAGTGGGCAGGTGGGGGGCCACACAGGCGGTCAGAGTCCTTCCCCCACAGACGAATCATCGTGGCCCAAGGGAAAAGCACCTGTTGGCAACCCCCCTGGCGGTGTTGTGATGTGTTAATAGGACTGTCACAGAACTTACTGCCACCTCCTTAATGTACACTTGCTGGCTGTGGCCACATGTCAGCATTTTAAAGGTCATCTCTAACACACAAACTGGTGGGTCTTTTTAAAAGGCCATGGTTGCTCCCATGTGGGAGTGATAAACAGCCACATTGTCCCTGAGACTGCTCACGTGGCATGCTTTGTGCTGAACCCCCTGCCATCCCAGGGCCCAAGGTGAGGGTGGGGTCTTTGTGCACCCGGAGCTCCCAGGGCTGCTCTGGAATCATTTGCCGATTGACCCTGCCTGTGAGCTTGTATATTTAGCTTCACACCACATACTTTTGATTTCTTGTACTCAGCAAGTTCTAAGACCAATGTCCATCCCCTCCCTAAACTGAAGTTTGGTGACTTCATTGCTCTCCTTCCTCAGGGCAGATCGGCTGAGGGATTTTCAGGAGCAAATTATCAGTGAAGAAAGAATTCCAGCCCAAGGACCAGTCCTGTCCCATTGGGGTTGTTCTCCTAATTCCTCCTCCAACACCGACCAAGTGTGGCCAAGCATAGCCACGGAGCAGAGGCTGAGCAGGTGGGGCCTGGTGTCCCTGCCACCCCGACAGGGCCTGGCACAGACACAGTCCCAGGCTGACAGTGTAAGACCCAGAAAGGTCTCTGCATGGTGGCTGCAGTCACATGTGCTGCCTTCATCCTGGACACACATCCCTTGGGCTTTTTCCTCCTGTGAGAGAACATTAACATAGGTGACACCAAAATCACAGCCTCCTCTGGGAAAGCCACGCACCCAGGCCGGCTTCTCACCCTCAGAACTGGGGGCATCCAGAGCTCCGACTGCTGTGAGGTTGTCCTGTGTCTGGCAGGTGCTGAGCAGCGCCCCCACCCTCCTCCATTAGACGCCAGCAGCCCCCCCACAGTGTGACAACCAAATTGCCGAAGTGCCTCGGGGTGGGGGAAGAGGTGGGGGGCAGGGCAGAATCATCCCTTACAGCCTTGGATCTACAGATCTGTGTGGCCTTCAGACCCAAGCGCTGCCCAGGCCTGGGGTGAAGCCTGGCCCAGGTGAGATTTGGAGCTGCTTCCAGAATCCCCAAAGGAGCAATTTTTCTGGAAGTGTTTACGTGGATTCCAGCCTGGTTTGGCAGTTGTCTGGGAGCCTCCCCTGGGCTGCCTTGAGGCATGGCAGGAAATACCTCACCTGAGGCCATTTACACAGTGGGACTGGCACCTGCTTAAGAGAACAGCACCTTAGAGCTGCCAGGAGTCAGCTGCCCCGGGCAGTGACATGTCCAGCCACCGCCTGCTGCAGCTCTGAGCCTCTGCCTTGGCACCAGGCCATCACAAAGGTGTCATCAAACTATCTTTTTTTAAAAAAAAAATTATTTAAAAAAAATTTTATAACTGACGTTAGGAAGAAAATAGTGCTTGGTTTGGCAATGTTGCAAGTGACAAACGAATCCTATTAAGGTTGTGAAATTAGCAGAGCTAAGTGACATTAGGGAATTCAGCAACATCTTTATCACTCAACCAAATGCTTCCATCCACACTCTTAGTAACAAAAGAAACTGTCACTTTTCTACACCAGGGGAAGTTCACACATCACCAATAAATAAGAGTCATGTCACACCCTTGTGACGCCTCTGTCACTGCGTCTAAATTTCACTTTGTTGTAACAAGCAACACGTATGTCCTAGACCCTTGTGATGTAAGAATTATTTATTAAAAGGAACAGAAAACCCTTTCTTCTACTTATGAATAACTTCTCAAAATTTCACTCCTCTGTTCAGGGTTTTTGTTTTTTTTCAATGTTGGGCAAAATATACTATTTGTCTACTAATATTTCATTATCACAGAAAGCACTAATATTTCAGAGGCTTATAACATGGACTAATCCATACACTGCAAACTAAAGCAACGAGACAATTAACTTCACCCTTCCCAGACCAGAAAACGTGCCAACACCGAGTGCTGGGGACAGTGTGGGCAAGGCCTCTCAGGTAGGCGGTTGAGTGTGCAAGGCCTGGGGTGTTGGCCAGGCCACTGCCCTCTAACCAGGCAAGTCCAGGGAACCATGCTAGAGGGCCGTGGCCACGTGGACAAGGAGACCATGTAAGGTGGCATCGCATGCTGATTGTTACAGGCCATGGTGGCCAGCTGAACTTGTGATTTCTGTGCTAATCGTTAGTCCCCTGACCTCTGCAGCTTACCCCAGCCTTGTGTCAGCTGCTCTGGGGGCTGGTATGGGCTGAGGCAGCTCTGCCGAACTGCTGCCCTCTGAGTGTGGGCTCAGCACTCCCAGCTGTGTCAATTTTATGAGTTTTCACATGAGAAAGAGCTCCCCACCCCCAGCCCCCTGATGATCTTGATGGGGAGTTGTTTCAGCAACCAGTGACACACCTTGTCCACTCATAGTTCATTGTCAAAACTTCTGGTCATGCCTGACTCCGAGGGGCGATCCTCCTGATGCTCCAGAGGAAGGCTGAGGGGGGCAGACTGGTGGGATGTCCTCAGGGGAGGAGGACCTCCTGGCACAGTCAGGGTGGGCGGCTGTAGCAAGGATTTGATGGAACTCACATCTACACCAGTGAGTGGCACTCAGACACAGTATGGAGTTAAAAGGCCTGTTCTGGACCGACATCGCACGCACTATTCCCTAGTCTTCCATGCACCTGCTCAAACATCTATGTAATTTCTATACACGAATAGTATGGACAGAGACGCCACCCTTGGCAGGCTCATTGCTGGGGCAGGAGGAGAGACGGGATGGTAACCTTTTCTACGCTGGTCTCACTTCCGTGTGATGAAATATTAACAACTGCTTAATCTGGGTGGTGAGCACCTCAGTGTTGGCAAGGCCACGCCTGTTTTTCATAGATATATTGAAATTTTTCTTTTTTGTTGCCCTGGGTGAGTGCTGTAGCGTCACAGCTCACAGCAACCTCAAACTCTTGGGCTTAAGCGATTCTTTTGCCTCAGCCTCCCGAGTATCTGGGACTACAGGCACCTGCCACAACACCCAGCTATTTTTTCGGTTGCAGCCGTCATTACTGTTTAGCAGGCCCGGGCCGGGCTTGAACCCGCCAGCCTTGGTGTATGTGGCTGACGCTCTACTCACTGAGCTACAGGCACCAAGCCTGAATGTTTTCTTAAAGGTACAAAATGTTTGCTAAAGACAGAAACGCACCCCACAACTCAAGAAGCAGCAGAGTTGTAACCACTACGCCCACACTGCGCCCGGGAGGAGCAGGGGGAGAAGAGGCCTGCGCTCCGCTTCTAACTTCTGGTGTCGCCAACTTTCACTTCCCTTCTCAAGTTTCCAGGCACCGGGTAAGATGGCAGGTAATAATCTATTTTAGTTAGAAATGGGGAATCATCAGATTTGTCCTCCCACCCACCCTTCCATTCCTGACAGGTCCTGATGGAACATGTTCGGGAAGAAATTAGAGGATGCCCCAGGCTTCCAGAGCCAGGGGAGGGTGGTAGGTGGGGCTGAACGGCCTTTTTGTTTGATCACTGACCTCGGGGGGTGGTTCGGGGGCAGCACGATTGTGCCCAAGTCCCCCAGCCACACATGAAGTGAGCTGGTGCCCAGTTCTACCCCTTGGATGTCTTCAAGTTCTAGAAAATTTTATTCTAGGGCGGCGCCTGTGGCTCAAAGGAGTAGATTGCCGGGCCCATATACCGGAGGTGGCAGGTTCAAATCTGCCCCAGCCAAAAAAAAAAAAGAAAAGAAAACTTTATCCTAAAGTCAGATATTAGAAATGGAAAAACCTCTTAAAAGTGAAGGTACCTTTGAATTGTCATCACTTATCCAGGGGGACTTTGTAGGAGCCTCCTTTAGACAGGAGAACAAGGGCACCCAGGGGACCTGCCCAGCATCTCCTTGTGAGAGTTTATGGCCAACCCCCAAGGCCAGCAGCTGGACGTAGGTGACAGAGAGGACCCTGGCTGCCTCAGCGATTACAGGGTCACTCACTGGGCACCTCGTTCTTGGCTGGGCAGGGATGCACTTTGTGATGCTTCCTACCCAGCAGTTATTGGGGAAAGAAAAATTGTAAGAAATGAATACTAAGTATAGGATTTCAAATATTAGAACCTCTAAGGGGTTTAGGAGAAATTATTTTAACAATGCCATCACACGTTACCTACACGACAAAGGCAGAGGTCTTCGGGAGAAGGAAGTGAATGGTTATAAGTAGCAGGAACACAGACCTTGGGTCCCAGGTGGCCCCTGGGGGCTTCCTGAACCTTGACATGGGAAGCGCAACACCTCACCCTCCTCACCCTGCCAACTACCCTCATCATCCACAGCAAGAGGCGTCTCTGTGGCTTCTGGGCATGTCCAGAGTGTCACTCCTTCACTCTGGAGCCCGTCCGCTCCCCGGCACAGGACGCATGGCCAGCACTCACAGGGCCTCTCCAGCGAGAAGGCTGCCCAGACCCAGCACTGCCTACCCCAGCCTGGGGTGCCTCCTTCCCTCCTCTGGGCACAGCAGGGTTGGGGTGCATCACGGCCTCTGTCCACTTGATGCCAGGGCACCCCCAGAAGGGGCGAGCAGTGATGTCCTGGGGTGTTTATGTGTGAATGTATGTAGGCAGGCACTCACGCATGTGAGGTGTTTATGTGTGAATGTATGTAAGCATGCACGCACGCATGTGAGGTGTTTACGTGTGAATGTATGTAGGCAGGCACACACGTGAAGTGTTTACGTGTGAGTGTATGTAGGCACACATGCATGCATGTGAGGTATTTACGTGTGAATGTATGTAGGCACGCATGTACGCATTTGAGTGTTTACGTGTGAATGTATGTATGCACGTGTGCACGCATGTGAGGTGTTTACATGTGAATGTATGTAGGCACGCATGCATGTGAGGTGTTCACATGTGAATGTATATAGGCACGTACTCATGTGAGGTGTTTACTTGTGAATGTATGTAGGCACTCACACATGTGAGGTGTTTACGTGTGAATGTATGCAGGCACACATGCATGTGAGGTGTTTACGCGTGAATGTATGTAGGCACACACGTGTGAGGTGTTTACGTGTGAATGTATGTAGGCACACATGCACGCATGTGAGGTGTTTACGTGTGAATGCATGTAGGCACACACGCTTGTGAGGTGTTTACGTGTAAATGCATGTAGGCAGGCATGCACGCATGTGAGATAATTCTGTGGTCGGATGTCTGAGTACTCACTTATGACAGATGTGCCTGGAGTTGCCGGCTGCTCCCTCTGCTGTATTCGGGCGTGGCCGTAGCAGGGTGGGATGGAATGGGGGAGCCTTAGGAGGGAGGGCCCTGCTTCATTTCTGCCAATTGTCAAAGCCCCAAGTCCTTCCTTCTTCCTGCTCCTCCAAGGCCACTTAGATGATAATTCATTTTGTGGTGGATCACTGTGGAGTTGCCCATTCGCTTCACTGTCTGGGCATGGCCCCCCCCAAACTGGGCCACCAGCTGTGTCCCTGCCCCTTGGCTGCAGGGCCCTGGTGCCTGAGGGTCTCCTGGGCCTGGAAGGGAGGGTCTGGGCATCCGCTCATGGTCCCAGGGAGCTGCCTGCACAGAGTGAACAGGCGTGGGCTGGGGCTGCTTAGAGCAGGACCCTCCCTGGCTCTGGTCCAAGCTCTGGCCGTGGTCTGGGCTGTGGGGAGCCCAGCTGGTCCCTGGGACACCGCCTGGTTTTCTAGGCTTACCGTGCCTCCTCCTGACACTTTCGGAAGCAGAGATTGGAAGTGAAGGCCAGGGGGTGAGCACCTGCCCGTGAGGGGTTAGGCTCAAGGAATAGGCACTCTTCCTGTTTTACCCTCAAAGGGCCTCCCGCCTTGATGGTCATAGCAAGGGGTGGCCACTGGCCCAAGAGATGCAAACTGCTCCAGTGCCCTAAGCACCTCCCCAGGCGCTCTGGGGGCTGCCTGGGCCTCACCCAGAGGGGCCTGTGCTCAGGGAAGCCCCCGCTGCTCCGTGGGACCCTCACACGGTTCCAGTAAGGGTCCGAGATCCATTCTGCATCAGGCCTGCAAATTATGCTGCTGCTTCTGACTTTCCCATATATAATTTATTTCTAAAAACATTCTACGTGGGAGGTTTTCTGGACAAGGACAAACTTATTTTTTTCCCAGGTCTGATATTGTGAGCATGACTTCCTCTCTGCATTTAGCAGCTGCCTGGACAAATGGACCTGTGTTCTCCAGAGCCTTACTTATGTCACAGCCTGAATGTGGGGTGTGCACACTCAAGCCTGTACCTGAGGACCCCGAGCAGGTGTCCCCTTGGCCGGGCCCCTGTCCCCCTGGCTCAGTTCAGCCCACGCTCAGTTCAGGGCCACCAGGAGGTCAGGTGAAGCCGCTGAGCCGGGACATCACTGCACCATGGCTCTGAGCTTCCTGGAGGTAATGGGGGGAGTCACAGGGGCTTCCTGAAGGTCAGCCATGGGAAAGCTCCCTCCTGTCAGCCCTCCCTGCCCTGGGGAGGGAATAGTCAATTTAAAGCACAGACTACAGCCCATGAATCTGTGACGTTCGCATTAACCCGAGGAAAGAATTTGTCTGTGACTGTCCAGGTGAGTGGGTAGGGTCAGTATTTGAAAGCACTGAGATGTGCTGGCATCCAGTGGCCACTGTCACAACAGTGTGTCCCAGCAAGACAGGCCCTTGGGTTGACCAGATGGCACACATTTAGGGAAACAGGATGAAAGAAACAGAATCTGACCAGTGCAGTCACAGCGGGCAGCAGCACAGCAAGACCACAGCCTTGGCCAGAACCCACATGCCTGGACACAGCAGCTGCCCGCAGACTGCCAGCCTTGGCCCCTGGACCCTGGTCAGGGCAGAAGCCTGTACCTGCTATCTCACCAGATGCTACAAAGGGCACTGAATACAGGACACCAGGTCGCACAGTCACAGACACCGGCTATGGTGGCAAACCCTCCTCCTGCCCCACTCACGCTGTCTCCCCGGCCCCTAAACCAGCGCTCCATCCCCACCCACAGGGACACAAAAAAGGAAAATGGAACAATCTCAGTCATATTTTAAGCCACAAAGTAATATTTCCATAGCAGAGTGCAAATAGAATTTTACATAATGTACAGAATAAATGCCTCCCAAAATCAATATTTCCAGCTGGATGTACAAATTAAATGATGATATTCAAGTGTGAGATTAAAACAATGATTTAAGCTGGAAGCTGAGCTATGCCGCCTCATGCCTGCCTACTGCTGGTATGATAACACAGCACGTCTGCTCGAGCTCAGCGTTCAGCTCCCTCAACAGAAGAATGTGGGGATTCCTGCCTCAAAGCAAAAGGGCAGCGAGAAACACCTCCCCAAACCCGTTTCGGACGGGAAGATTGCACAGCCAGAGCCTGTGTGGGGATCTGGAGGTCTGGACAGAGCCTAGCCCCTGTTTTTGCATGGCCAGTCAATTTTCCAGAAGCATCTTTGGTTTCATACCTGCAGCTCCACTCGCCTCTGCAGGGCTTCCCTTGCACATGCCAGGTCTGTGGAGCCCACACTCCCCTGGGAGCTCCCACGGCCATGCCCCGCTGTGCTGATTCCCACTGTCCGCTCCGGGATGTGGCAGGGGCAGCAGCCACAGGGTCTACTCGCTTCTGATCCCACCTGCTCCCCACCAGCCCCCAGGCCTGTCCTGTACCTCCCCCACTCCGGCCATCTCCTGGCCATCCTGCTGTGCTTGTTACCTGTTGATTTTAGTAACACTGGCCCCCTCCCCACCTGTGCCTCCTCCTCCTCCTCGGAGGCCCCCTCATCTCACTCAGGTCCTGCCCTGCTCCACGGCAGCTGCCGTTTCCTGCAAAGCGGCACATGAAAAGCAGAAGGGACAGAGGAAGTGGCCCCAGCCTTAGATACAAGTGCAGCCCCCTCAGCCCCCTGATCTGAGCTCAGTGAGGCCTGGGCAGAGAATCCCAGAGCACCCACAGGACCAGGAGGTGAGGAGGGGCTGGTTTAGCTGCCACGTTTGTGGAAACTGGCTACACAGCTTAGCACACTGACATATGCGCACATCACACCTAGGGACACCACAAACTACAGATGCCCCAAATGCCCTCCGAGGTTCCTGCCCCCACGGCTGCCAGAGAGCCTTCTGCGGCAGAGCTCACCGAGGCCATCGAACTTCACAGTGTTTGCTAACACTGGTGCTGCCTTGGTTTGCTTTTAACTGATTTCTAGGGTGGTGGAGCATTTTTACACATTCATTTCTGCATGCATTTCTTCTGTTTTCCCAGCTACATCCTTTGCTGTGTTCCCACCTGCTCTCTGCTGAGTGGGGCAGATGTTTCTAAGGTGGGTTGCATGGGACACGAGGGGCAGGGGTCAGATTTAGGGGTCTCTGAGCTCAGAAACCAAAGGGGCTCATTTCACACGTGGCTTCCTTTCAGTACTGCCACCTCGTGTTTATCTGGAGTCCATGGAACACCTCAGATGGCATGTCCCTTAGGTGTGATGACCGTGTGTGGACAGAAGGGCCAGAACTCACGTTAGTTTGGGCAGGTTCTGCCTCCAGGCAGGGGCTAGAGAGAAAACCCATGAACTGAGGGTATTATGAACCCATGAACTCCCGTGCAGAGTGATCTGCGGGGTCCCTGCTCTGGAGTGACTTGGGGTGATGCACCAGGCCGTCCTCACAAGCAAGTGTGAGCAGGTCTCCTTGGGCTTTGCTTGCACACATGTTTATAAGCATCTCCTCCAGGATGGCAAAGTGGCTTGGGGCCAGCAGTAGGTGTCACTTCTGTGAGATGGGGGATGCTTGGCACAGCATAAGTTCCCCAACCAAGGGTTGAACCCTCCTCCAGTTTTCTCACTTGAGTAGTACAGAAGATAAGAACAAACTTTAAAATCCTGGATAATCCTCACTTTACTAGGCAGCAGTTTTATCTAAATCTGCTTTTAAAATTGTGCTCCCCTAGCACAATTTCCGTAGAAGCGAGTTTCTACATCCAATTTCAGGTCTGGTTTAGAGAGCACCAGCCCTGGCTCTACATGCCAAAGGCTTGTCTCCTGCCCTCATCCCTGAGTCGATGGCCCCCAGGGCTCGGCTGGTGAGGCCTCCACAGTCCACTTGGGCAAAGCTTATCTTGGCAGGATCAGGAGGTACTTGGATTTCTTGTGTATGGGACTGTTTCCCTGCCCTCCACCCCAGCCCCCAGGACAATCCAGAAGCATCATTTGGGGGAAATATGTTTACTTCAGTTAATTTAGTAAACATTTTTACAGAACATGTCATTGTGCGCCAGAAATCACAGCACTTTATTAGTAACACATTTAATTCTTATAAGACACCGAGGTGGATCCTTATGCTACACCCATTACACAGATGGGATAATTGAGGCAAAGGAGGTCACTGCACTGGTGAGTCCTGGGTCTGTAAGTCAGACACCCAGGCTGGGTCTCCCTACTGCTCCCTTTACTCAGAAAGCTGCCTTGGGCAGTGAGTTCTACGCTTTTGGAGATCACTTGACAGTTTCGCTTGGTCCACATGGAAGGGGCTGTGTATCGCCCTGTGGGAACCTTGAGAAATGCTTCTAAACCCGTATTCAGTATCCTCCATGGGCAGCGCTGAGTGGGCAGTAAGGACATAAAAAGATGGGAAGGGCTGCAGGAGGCTGATGATTCCGTTCCAGCATAACCTCCTGGGCTGGTTCTCAGACTCAGGCACGCTGAGCCCTGCTCCTGGATCCAGCGTCCAGGCTTGGGGGCACAGGTCCATGAATTTCCCAGTAGGAAATATTCCAAAGTAACCTCCTTGAGCGACAGCAGTCTAACTGCCAGTCAGCTTTCAGAGGCCTCCCTGACGTTCCCTTCGCCGTTCTCCCTGGCTTGCTCTGAGTCTTGTCCACCCCGGCAGGTTCCCTTGGAGAAGGCAGGGTAAGGACAGGCTTGCAGCGCACAGCTGTGGGGGGTCCCAGCTACATCCTTGCACCCTTCACCATAGTGATGATTCTGCTCTGCTGTGTGTGGCCTGGAGCAGCCACAAAGGAACTCAGACAGTGTCAGGATAAGATTCTAAGAAAGAGCCATTTGGAATCAGCATTCACAACAGTGTAAGCTGAGAAATGACACTCACAAATATATTGCACCCAGCACACAGCTCTCTAAGAAGAGAAGGCACAGTGAGAGCAAAAAGTTCTGAACGTGAGCCACACGCTCTCAAGGACTCACGGTGCAAATCTCCTACAGACGGGGTCCATGTCATGTTACAATGCCCTTGTACAAAATTATAAAACCAATATGCACCCCGGGACTATGCAATAAATAGAATTTATTAAAGGGCTTGTGAGGCGCCTCCAGTGAGAAATTCATCCTTGATCCAGATTTTAATAAGGATTATATAATCGTAATGAGACCCTAATAAAACGGCATCACCTGAATAATCCATTTTATCACCAGATTTATTATGAATTCCCATTTATTACAATTCATCAGATATTTAAAGTGTATGTAAATGGCACAATATAAAATACATGAGGAACAAGAATTATGACACAGGTCTGTGCAAATCTGTCTTCTTGATATCTAAGATCTCCAGATCTTATTTTATACAATCAAAAAGGATTTTGGCAGAAGGTTAAAAACATGGCTTTGGGTCTCAGGAATGAAATACAAATGTCTCAGCTGGGACAGGGTCATTCTTTCTTCAGGGTAAGAGACTCCAAGTCTCTGGGGTTAACTCTCTGCTAGGGCAGGATCCTGCAGGCCGCCCGAGCACCGCACGTCACCAGGAAACCTTCCTGCTGTGGCCTCTGCCGGAACCTTTCTGAAGTGCCCGATTCCCTGTGTGGGTGAAACCACCTCTGGAAGGTACAAACCCTAATAACTGGGGACCAGGACCACACGCTCGTGAAAACAAAACAAAAAAGCAAGGTTGACGTCGAGCTACTTTGCAAGAACCACAAGACAAGGAAGGGCAGCAGGACCTGAGTTCCCAGGACACGTGCTGAGCACGTTTCCAGCTGGTCTAAATCCCCTGGCTCTGTCTTAGCTCCCACTGCTGGGTCTCTTCTCTCCTACATGGGGCACTCTATATCCCTTCCCCTCCGTCTCCCGTCCCTTCTCTTTTCATGTGATCTATTCCTCAGCCAGTCAGTAAGGTCTTTATGAGCAGGACCTGGCCAGCCTCCACTGCCTCTGAACCGCAGAGTAACGCTGTGTACATTGTCCGGGATATCTGATGGTGTTATTGCTCTGGCACGGCTCTCCCTCAAGGTCAAATGACCACAAAACAAAGCAAAACCAAGGCGAGCAGAGGAGAAGCCTGTCCCACGGGCCCCAGGTAACCGTGCTCTTTGTTAATTCTGCCACTGTGGCAAGACATCCTATGGCACGGACACGCACTGGAGTAGCCAGGACTGGTGCAATGTGTCTGAGGAAGGGGAGAACCGCGGACCCACAGGACGTCCCTTAGGATGTCCCTAAGGATGTGTCCCTTAGGAGCTCTTTAGAGCTCCCTTGTCAAGGACACCAAGGCAAGACCCTCTTCCGGCTCCAAACTATGAGGGACGCTGAACAGATTTCCACAAGGGAGAGGAGGTGCTCTCAGAGATCCCTGCTCATAGAGCACAGGGGCCACGCTTTTATATAAAAAAAACTTTTATTTAAAAAAAATGACAGCTACCTTGGTAAGACAGGAAGTTAGGAAGGTACCAGCAGCTCTGAGGTCTGGGCATGAGGCTGCGATGCTCTTGGTAGGATTTGGAGGATGCTAACCATTTATGTGCTTTCCTGCCTGCACTGTAGTTCATGAAAAGTTTCACAGTGTCAGCAAATACTTCCAGAGTCACAGCGCGATCACAAAGGTAAAAAGGAGCCCATCATCTGAGCGCCCAGGAGGGTCCCTGCGTGGGAGACCACACGTTGTCACGCTGCCTTGGTGGTAGAGCACTCAGCAAATCAAATTCGAGTCAATGTTCAAAAAGCTTTCCGAGAGAACATAATTAGATTAGAATGTTACATTTGTTAATTTTTCAGTTGCTCATTAAAACTGACATGCCATTTGATTTTGACAGAAACCTTTTTATCTTGATGTAAGGCTGTAGGATTAAAAAAATAAAGCTATATTTAGGAAGTTCTGAAATATGACAACTGCCATAATGGAACTGAAACCACTCTCTCCATCAGCAACATCTAAGAATCACGAAATAAATCATCTTTCCCCACAACATTAAAAAACAACAATTCTAGGGTATGGTCTTTACTTAAACTTTTTTTTAAAAATGACTCTATCATCAGAGGAGAAATCCTGATTCCAGAAATGTGTCTGGCGCTCATATGGGCAAGTGGGCTCCTCAGAGACACGCTGGGCCGGTGATGTAGAAAGGTTGGCGGCTTCCTTCTGCACGGAGCAGTGTGGATGCTGCGCGGGCCATGTCTACTCCAATAAGAAAGACCATCTTCCTGCTCTGCCTGTGTTGTTCACCAGGGACTTTGGAAATGTTGGACGGAACCACCTGTGTGATGATTGTCAGGAAGAGAGGGAAGGAGGGAACTCCAGAGTTTCTGGGCACGGACAGCCTGAGTTCCAGGGACTAGCCACCTGCTGTTGGGCAAAGCAGCTCGTTTCTTGGACCTGCTGGCTGCCTTTTCTGTACAGTTGCCCTAATAGAAGTATCACCTGTGTGGTAAAGCTGGGTAACTGACCAGCAAACACCGCACTGCTCTCCGCAGTCAGCAGGGATGGCCTCTCACCTCTGTGATGCCAAAAGGGGTGAGATGTGCTCCTGGCCCCGGGTGCCCCTGGGACCTAAGTTAGGAGCCTAAAGATAGAAGGAGTCCAGGATGGGGAAGGGACACCTGCAGTGGTCTGTCACCTGAGCAGGAAAGAAACCTGCAGAGCCCCTGGGAGCCTGGCCTTCCCTGTTCCAGCAGCTTATCAATAAGAACATAAATAAAGAGAAACTGTGGCCGAGGCCTCATGCCAGGAACATGGTAGACACACGATCAGGCAAGTTCTTGGCTCCTGTCAGGGGTGGGGGCTGGTGAAGAGACTCCTGGATGGGGCTGAAACGCTTCCTGGGATCCCAGCCACTCCAGGCATCTGCAGAAGCCTCCGCTGCATCCTTGGTCTCTCTGCAGGTGCCCGTGGGAGGTGCCCGCTCCCGCTCGCCAGGCAGGAGCCCACCCACCGGGAGCCAGGGAAACCATCCAGCTGAGTTGCACACCGGGGACAGAGCAAGGGAGAAAGCACTGTGTTCTGGTTGGGAGATGTTGAGGGTGGAGAGGGAGAGAGGGAGAGGAGGCTCTTTGTTGTGGGAGACCCTGGGTTCTGTGCATTCAAGGGTGGATTGGAGAACGTGCCTGTTGTTCAGTCCAAGAAATATGCCTGCAAGGGGGCTACTGTAATGAATGAGAATGGGAGAGGAAAAGGGTATATTTTTAAAATTTTAATTTTGAAATAGTTTAAGACTGACAGAAGTTGCAGAAAGAGTGAGCAGAGTGCAGAGTATTTTTCAGCAGCCTCCTCTGATGACACCCTGGACCCATGGCCACCACTGTAAGCAGGAACAGCACACGGGGCCACGTGCGGCTCTGCCAGGGCCATCCCGAGACGAGCCTCTTCTTTCATGGATATATTTAAGTGACTCTGCTGTCACTGTTTACCTCCAACAGGGAAGCTTTCTGGGTACAAATGACGTTTATCCATAACAACATTCCTCTAACTCCAGCGGCACATACCCAGGGCAGCACTGTGGCCTCTGAGGAGCTCTTGGATTTCAGTGGAGTTGTGGGTTTTCACAGCGTTAGCAGTTGGCACACAGTGAACTGCCCAGGTGGGTGTTCATGTGCAGACTGGTCCATGGTGACCGTGCCTCTGGAACCCCATGGTTCCTCACTGGAAAGCAGACAATCCCCTGCTAGTCACCGAGGGATGGCACAGCCCAGGAGCCTCCCGCACCCAGCTGGTGGTGCCCCAACCACAGAGGAAAGAGACAGCTCCTTCTTCGGAACCACAGACACACTGGTCCCCATCCCTCACCCTCCTGGCCTGTTTCTACAGAGTTTTGCCTTTTTTAGGCAAAGAGCTGCTTTCTGGCAGTCTTGCCCTCTTTGGCGGGAAGAAGAACTCTTCAAACACTTAGGCTGCTGGTTCTAGAAAATGAGTCGAAGTGCCTGGTTCACACAGGTAAACAGGAGTCCGTGCACCTGCTCCCTGGGGCCCACGGGTCTGCACCTGGCTCAGCCGTCAGGGCCGCAATGGTCCTCGGGGCTCCCTGGGCACAGGGATACCCAGCTCCCACAGTCACCCTCTCTCAGCCCTCTTACTCTTTAGTCTCTCAATGTTGTTCCCTGCCTGAAGTCAGTGAGTCCCTCGCAGGATTTACCAGACTTAATGTGGGAAAAGAACATTGTGTACATAGGATGCGCAGGGTGCCAAAAACGTGTGCACATTTTAAGAAGGAAAACACTGTGTTAAAATGGTAACAATAATGCCGGTCACCTTCGTTACCTGGTACACTGCATCTTGTACCTCTTAAGATAGAAGAAGTCACGTGTGACTTGAGTGTTGACTTTTTAACAGCTTTTTCTTTCTTCAAGGGTATGCATTTTTTGGGCACCCTCTGTATGTGTGTGCACATACATGTGAGGGTATGCACACACGTGTGTGCGTACATATACATGTGGGCGTGCACACACATGCGAGGGTGTGCACACACATGTGAGCACGTGCACATACACATGAGCATGTGCACATACATGTGAGCGTGTGCATGCACTTCAGTAAGGAATGCTCCCATGCCACCCTCAGCTGACTCTGATTTTGTCTTTTCTTTTTTTTTCTCTCTTCTCTTTTTTACACATGGGTCTTGCTCTGTCACAGAAGCTGGAGTGCAGTGGTGCCATTCTTAGCTCATTGCAGCCTCCAACTCCTCGGGCTCAAGTGATCCTCCTGTCCCAAAGTGCTGGGATCACAGGTGTGTGGCACTGTGCTCAGCCTGTCCTGCTTTGAAGGTGGCCCCCCAGGTGCATAGAGAATGACCACATCCTTCCTCTGGTCTGATATCCTAAAGTCAGTCTCTGTCCATAAGTGCTGGACAAACACTACTGAAGAGGAAAAGTGTTCCCAGTGGTGTCAGCTCCGATGCCCCATCCCTGCTGCGTGGCCTTCTCAGGGCGAGCATGTGGGCAGATGCTTTCCTGCCTGGGGCCTCAGCACCAAAGGTCTCCTCCTGGCCCCCTTGGCTTCCAGTGCAAGGAGAACCCTTGGCCTTGGCTCTGCGTGGGATGGGGTGCTGGCTGTGCTGAAGCCACATTACTGCAGCAGCACAAGTGGAAACCACCCCTCCCTCTGTCATCATCCCATACACACATCAGGAGTGGGCCAAGCCATGCTCACCGCGCTACCTGAGCCCTTGTGTGTGGGCCACATGGTCCTTATTAAAGGAGGAAACGTGGGGCAGAACCCTCAGGCCTGGACGAGAGGCAGTTTCTAGACTTTTTTTTTCTCCTCTGATTTCTAGGTTTTCTTGTGCATTTCTGAAAAAGGAAGTCCGGCCTATACCTGGCACCCTTCAGGATCCTGGTGCCCTTCTTCCCCAGCAGGTGGAGGAGGTCACCCTGCCAAGCTATGGTGAGTGGCCCCAGATGGAACAGGCAGAAGGACCACACTAAGACCTTTCTCAGACTGGGCCTGATGGGCTGGGGCCCACACTGCAGCAACATCACCACATGGGGTCTCCTCCTGACCCAGAGGGACATTTGGCCTGGGGGCAAGCTGGGTTGTCAGGGCTGGGCGGGTGGGTGGGGCTGGTGACTGCCATGCCCATGGTGCTGACGGCTTTGGATCTCACCTGCATCATACGTCCTTCTGACGATCCTGTTAGAAAACTTTCAGGAATGTGTTTTTGTGGGGAGCGGTGGAGGGCGGGTGGGAGAAAGAGTAGGGAAGGATGAACAGGTGTTTCACTTCAAGTATTTCATATTAAAACACAAATCCAATTATTTCCCTGTTTTTTCATTTTAATCATCAGAAATGGAGGGGTGCAGATTTCAGATTTGGTTTGTTCCTCTCCCATCACGGCTGTCACCAGCATTCAGGGACCAACTGGGACACAGCCGGCTCCTCAGCCCTCCGCCGCCCAGGGAAGGAGCAGGTTTAATTAATTTATCAATGCTGTTCTTTGTTCTGATTCAAGTTCAATTTGTTAGATTAAATGACATGATGGATATGAAAAGGTCTTGAAGAGAGTTTAATGCGCTGCACACACACACACACACACACAGTGTCATCGTGGGAACCGTGGAGAACAAGTTATCTCAGCTGTAATGACGGGACATCTGCATGGTGGGTACTAACAGAGGACCCTGATCTCAGCTGTAATGACGGGACGTCTGCATGGTGGGTACTAACAGAGGACCCTGATCTCAGCTGTAATGACGGGACGTCTGCATGGTGGGTACCTAACAGAGGACCCTGATCTCAGCTGTAATGACGGGATGTCTGCATGGTGGGTACTAACAGAGGACCCTGATCTCAGCTGTAATGACGGGATGTCTGCATGGTGGATGCCTAACAGTGGGACAGTGTCACTGCTGACAAGCTGCTCCCCGACTGTTACTGTCTGTCCCTTACCACACAGTGACCCGAGCAGAGCAGCCAGCGGTAACCTGGGCACATCCTTTGACAGCTCTTCACTGTTCACATTAGAAATAGTTTTTCCACTTCAGCCCTTTTCAATTTTACTTTTATGGTAAAGAGAACTTGGCCTTGCACTTCCACATGGGAAGGACTTGCTGCTCACTGAGTGACCAAAGCCAAGGGCTCCATACTGAGGGTCTTGGGCCAGAGGGCACTGCCCACAACTAATGTGTCCACCCCCGGACACCTGTCCCCAGGCCATCCTACTGCTCCACCACACCAGCTACAGGCTGCCTGGCATTTGTGAAATGAATTTTAGTGCAAGTTCCGGCTCCCGGCCCACCAGATGCTGAAGGAGGAATATTTATGGAGAGGCTCTGTAGGAGGGAGGGAACATGGTGGAGGGTGTCCTCTCTGTCTGAAGGACCTGTCTGTCCTGTGCTCTGTGCTCCAAGCTAGATGCTCCCCATGCAGGAGGGGAGCTTGTTTGCCTGGCACAGGAGGGGCGTGGGCTCACCGTGTGGTGCCCCAGCACTCCCCACATGAGGCTGCATCCTCCGGGGGATGAAGCAGCTGGGGCCTGAGACGGAGCTTCCTGATAGTGAACAAAGACCCAGGAGCAGTGGGGTAGCACAGTGCCATCCTGGACCAGCCCGCACACTGTGGTCAGGGAGAGGGACAAGGGTAGACATTGATGGGACGATGCTAGCCAGCTCTGGGCTGCCCATGTGCCCACCTATAAACCTGGGGGCTATGGAACAGCAGATAGAAGGCCAAGCAGACCACCCACCACCCAGCATCTCACTTCCAGGCCCCCGTGGCTGATGGAGCTGCTGGCCAGGCTGCAGGCCACTCACCCTGGTCTCCACCCTACCTAACACAGAAGCTGCAGAGGGCTCCAGCCCTTCCACTAGGAGGTGTCTGCCTGATCAACTGGCCAGGATAATCTAAAAGTAAAAAACTGAAGAGCGAGGGGCCGTGAGAGGCCATGAGGGGCAGATAATAAGGCCACATAGGCACCCGGGCAGTCAATTAAAATGTCCAGGGAAGATGACAGCCTGCGACAGGTGAGCAAGGGCAGAGGAGCTGGCCCAGAGCTGCCCTGGACACACCGCTAAGAGCTGGCAGTCTGGGTGTGTGTGTGGGCAAGTCAATTAATAAAAACAAATTACCTTTTACCAAGTTAAATAAAACTGATATAAATGAAGTCTCTGTGTACATGGCAGATTTACGCTAACTAAAACCGTTCCATTCCAAGATGGAAGTGTTGTAAATGTGGTATTAAAAATGATCAAATTAAATTTTAATGATGGCGGCACTCGGCATCAGGAACAGCAGGGCGCCTCTCTCACACCTCCCGAGAGCTTGGCAATGGCCGCTCTGTCTGCTTCACCTGCCGGCTGTGGGAGGGGTCTCTGTGCAGAAACCTATTCTTGCTGCTGGGGGCCGGCCCAGAAGCCCCCTGGGCCTCTCTGAGTTTCCAAGTTTGCTGGTTTATAGGAGCCGCGGGGACCACAGAGGATGGGGTGGCTTCACAGTGGGCAGGCAAGCTGGAGCCTCCGTAGCTGTCACCAGGAAGACGCAGTGTGGGGACTCGGGAGAAAGTGAGTCCCCTCAGGCCCTGGAGGTCCTCCACAGGCCCAAGGCAGGCCACCCTCACCAGGAAACAGGGTTGAGCTCCCTCCCGGAAATGGGTAGAAATTAGCAAACTGACCTCAGACCTCTAATGCTGAGGCCTGAGCTCACCTTGGGAGCTCCTAGAACAGTGGCCCAGGCCTGCTGTGCCCTGCCCACGGGAGGATTGGAGCAAGGGTCCTACCACCAGACCTGCAACACAGGGAGGAGGATGTGGTTAAGAGCCAGGCTTGAGGACTGGACGCTCCTGGGTTCAAATCCCAGAGATCGAGTCCTGGACGTTGTCGAATTAGCTCCCTGGATGCAGGAACGACGCCTCCTGAGGCAGGTTACACACGAGGGGCAGATGACATGAGGGGGTGCTGTGTGCGTTGTGGGTGAACTGACCGCGGTGTCCTCTCTTACAGGGGACACAACACAAAATGGCTGCGCTGCAGTCGCACACGATGACGCTCAGGCTTTGCCGACGGCAGGCTGAGCCACAGAAGCCGAAGTCGCGCAAAATGAACATGTAGAATGCTGCAGTTCAGGAATCTGGTTGTGTTGCCCTTTGGGGAGGGAACGGTGGCTACCAGGGGCCTGGGGGAGCTTTCAAGGCTGGGGGGAAGGTCACATGTGTGATCTGACCTGGACGCCAGCCACGCACACATTCTGGCACATTCTTAAGCGATGGCTCATGAAACGGCTTTTTCCCTCTCACCTAATTCATCTCCCCTCGGCGTCCTACTTTCTCTCTTTTCTGAGCCAGCCTTTCAGAACTGGGTCAAGTGTGCTGGAGGCTGCCGCCATGGTGTTTAAACAGAGTGAGCCGTTTAACTTCCCTTCATTGGCGAGATGAAGCTTGTTGCGAATTGGAGATGGGCAACTCGGGTTTGGTCAGCTGAATGGTCATGTTCCCTTTCCTAGCCTGACCACAAGAACCCAAACACACCCCGAGATGGTCAAGGAACTCTTGAGAGGATGGACAGTCTGAGGGTGACCAGCCATGCAGACGTTGGTTAGAGATAGTGTTCGAGGTCTGAAGGCCGCAGCCCAGGATCTGGCCTCGGGACAGGAGCCTCACTCAGGTTCATTACTGGCCTTCACTGCGCCGGCAGCCTCCCGTGCCTCTCAGGAGTACTGGGGCTTATTTCAGGCTTTGCAACAGGAGGAGGTAAGAACTGACCAGCCCAGAAGGAGGATGTTCCTGGCTGCCTGAGAATCTCAGTATTTGAGCGTCACAGTTCTCAGGGGCAGATAAAGGGAATTCGTTCTCTGCAGGGATCTAATCAGAAACGTAAGAATTTTCCAGACGTTTATTCTACAGAATACCCATGAAAAAATGAGTTTCCCAATTCAGTGTATTGATGCCCCCGAGCAGGAATCAACGCAGAGGACCGAGACAGGTGAACACGCAGGGGACGTCTTCTCAGGAAAAGTGATTAGCACTGTTTCTGATTAAGAAGCTCAGAGCTTTCTTTAACATCTGCCAGGCACTCGACAAGCATTAAAATCTCTCTCATCTCTCTTTCTCCATCTATAAAATGGCCACAAAGTCACTAAATGCATAAACATACAGCAGAACCTCCCTGCACTGACCACTTCCCTGCACTGACCACTTCCTTGCACTGACCCCTCCCTGCACTGACCCCTCCCTGCACTGACCACTTCCCTGCACTGACCACCTCCTTACACTGACCACTTCCATGCACTGACCACCTCCCTGCACTAACCACTTCCCTGCACTGACCCCTCCCTGCACTGACCACCTCCCTACACTGACCACTTCCATGCACTGACCACCTCCCTGTACTGACCACCTCCCTGCACTGACCCCTCCCTGCACTGACCACTTCCCTGCACTGACCACCTCCCTACACTGACCACTTCCATGCACTGACCCCTCCCTGTATTGACCCCTCCCTGCACTGACCACCTCCCTGCACTGACCACTTCCATGCACTGACCACCTCCCTGCACTGACCCCTCCCTGTATTGACCCCTCCATGCATTGACCCCTCCCTGTACTGACCACCTCCCTGCACTGACCACTTCCCTGCACTGACCACCTCCCTGCACTGACCACCTCCCTGCACTGACCCCTCTCTCCACTGACCACCTCCTTAATCTGTCCTAATGTTCACAGCTCAGACATGTATCTATCAGTCCATCTGGCCTAGTTCCTTATGTTGACCACTCTGTGTGCTGACCAGCTGGTTATAGTCCCCAGGGAGGTTGCCTGACAGAGGTGCCACTGAATCTTATGACTCATGAGTGTATTTGCAACAAGCTATAAATGGTCCTGAGTGCTAAAAAGTACCGAGTGCTGGTCAAAGCACAGATAAGCTGCTTTGGGAATCGTTTTTCTGGCAACTAGGGTGGGACACGTTCCTGAATCTACATAGTCTGGTCTAGGCTAATTTGCTTCAGTGGACAGGTTTTGCTTAAATGAATTCACTGCCACAGTGAAACAATGAGGGGGTCATAAAATAAACCATTCGAGGGATGCTGAGGAGTAAAGAATTAAAGGGGTGCTGAGGAATAGTTAGAGAGGTGCTGAGGAGTGGAGAGTTAGAGGGGTGCTGAGGAATAATGAAATCCACAGGTGACTTCCAGGCCACTGGCTCCCAAAGTGGATTTCTAGGTCCTCGTGGTGTGGGGCGGGCCAGGGCTCTGACATACACAGCCCACTGCAGCCCAGGTCCACGACAGGGACGCTGCCCTCTGGGTGGTCTCATGACCTGCCTCCCCTAAAATAATATAGGTCACACCCTCCTTCACTTTTGTCACCTGTCCAAAGATTCCTGCTGTGGATGGTCAGGGGGCTGACCCTGTCCTGAGGTGGCCAGCACCTCCCAGCACCCATGGGGCCAGTCCTAGGGCAGATAGCCATGGCCTTTCCTGTGGGATGAATCTCTCCTCTGTTGGGGACATCAACCAGTTCAGCTGGCAGGTGGGCTCAGATGGTAAGTGTGCCCACCTGCCCCTTGATTGAGGCTGGAGGAAGTGGCCAGGAGAGCCCCAGCCTCTCCGCACACCTCAGGGTGGGGTGTCCTGTGCTAAGTCACAAATTCTGGGAAAATCCAAACTCCACAGAACACAAATTCACGTGGCCCCCAAATTTCCTGGCACACATGCACGTGGCTCCTACCGTTGTCCCGGCCTTAAGCATCACTCACGAGGAGCACCCCAGAGTGTAGACGCTGGTGTGTTTCAAATCACTAAATTTCTGGGTTGAAGATCTTTCTGATCAGATTTTCAAACAACTTTAAATGAATAACACTCCACTGAAAAACCACAGGCAATGCTATACATGCTCTCAATGGGACGATTTCAAATGCTGAAAATAGATGCAGCTGATATTTACAACGATTTCCAAATGATGTTAACCCAGCCATTAGCCACGCTTACAATTGATGTTAATGAGAACCTTCACCATATGGAAAAATCCTCCCGCCCCTTTTTTCTTTCCCTCCTTTTTTTTTTTTTTTTTTACCCCTAAAACATAAGACTTTGCTCCCTAACATCCCCAGATGCAGCTGCTCCAGGAGGCCTGCCAAGCTCTGCATCTGGGAACGCGATCAGCCAACTTCACCAAGACTTGAGTGGTCCAAGTCACCTCTGAATATGATGCCCAATGCTGTCAGAGGCCTGCTGCTGTCTGGGATGGGGGAAGAATCTCTAAATCTCAGCTCCTTCACGGCCTCCAGCCTTATCCCTCCTGCTTACCTCTGGCTTCGCTGGGCTTCTGGGCCTTCAGCTGTGGCCCTGGAGGCTGTGTACCTCCAGCACTGACCACCAGCTGGACCTGGGCTGCAGGGATGCTCATATGTGTCTGGGCCCCCCAGCCCTCCCCTACTGTCTGTCCAAACAAGGCCGATGATTCCACACTGCTTCCAAAGACTGGTCTGGGATCCAGGCTGGAGCCAGCAGGGTGATACCCCTGGCACCTGGTCTGGACCAGGTCCCCACAGTGAGAGTGCGAGGACTGGGAGGCAGGCCCCCTGTCCAGTGCATGTGGACACAGAAGCCAGTGTGCAGAGGCAGCGTGGAGCACGGGTAGGACCCTGCCTTTCCACTGTGAGTGCTCTGGGCTCCAGGTGGTGAGTTGGCACTGTTTCTGTCCAGCCCTGTGTGACAGGGGACGTTCCTGAACATCCCTTCACAGGCAAAGTGCCCAAATCCTGCCATGACCCACTCTGAGTGATGCACTCCAGAGGCAGCAGACTGGGGCCCAGCTGTCCCCACCTCACCGCTGCCTTCCCCAGTCCCCACATCTAGGGAGCACGCACACGTCTCTGTGTGCAGCCAGGTCCTCCATCATGCACGCCTCTATCTCTGTCCTCTCTCCAAGACGGCCTCTCATCAGGTGGGCTCTGCCCCTGCCTCTCCTCTGTGGGAACGGCTGACCCCAAGGCCAGGGCCTGGCCTTCTCGCTTGTGATTCTGCTCTGCATCCATGGTCATGCTGAGGTGGGGCGGCCTTCCCAGCACAGGTGACTGGCCGTGGTCAGCAGCTCGTTATCAGCGAGCTCAGGGCCCAGCAACATAGTCTTCTGCCAGCCTGCAGCCCAGAGCGTGCTCAGGCAAGGAGGATGGTCTGGACATCTTGGAGGACCAGATTCTGACCACTGGGGTGGCTTCTCCAGACGTCTGCCCCACCTGTGAGCAGTAAGACCTGGCACAGTGGGGGCCTCGGGCTGCCTGGGCTCTTCTGCGCTTTGCTATATAGAATCCATTTGCAGGAGGAAGGCAGCACTCATGTGTGCCTTGATTGATTGATTGGACAGACACATTTTTAGTGATGCGGTAGGTCGCTCATGTTCTCACAACATTAAGGGGGAAGTGCGAGGCACAGACCTGTGTGCCCAGCGGGAGTCCCCGCTAAGCAGTGTGCTGAGGCAGCTGAGTGTGCCGGGAGAGTGGCAGTGATTTTTATTTCCTGTGGTGGAATAATAGGCATTTTAAATGATCTTGTTTATACTTTAAAAAATGGGCCTTTTATTTTAGAATAGTTTTAGATTTATGGAAAAGTTGCAAAGATAGTTCTGAGTGTGCCTGTGTACTCTATCCCCACTGTTAATGTCTTACCTTAGTGCTGAGAACTAAAAATAAAATTCAAAGCCCCCAACTGCCTGAACGGATCCCCTCTGGGTCCAGGTGACCCCAGAGAAACTTTAGGATCTGAATTCCTGGCCTTGACAGGACTGGAGGTCGGACACGCCCCACGGTGCCCCTCCCTTCTGTGGGGTAGTTAGACACAATTGACCACCCTTAGTGTTAAAACAGAGACCCTGAGACTGACGGAACAGGCTATCTGTGACGGCAAGATACCAGATTATCTTGGCAGTTTTCTTTTTCTCCTAAACAAACACTGGCCTCCAGAGGAGCAACACTGAAAGAATCGCAGCTCACCAGCCAACTAATGGACCCAATTGCAGGAGCCAGAGCCATAGCCTTAATGGGACCAGAGACTGATTTTTGTAACTTTCCCCTGACAAGAGACCACTGACCCGGGGCTGGTTACAGCGGCTGCACCCGTGTGCCTGCTTCCCCTGCTGACCTGCTGGGCCTAAGTGTAGCACATTAAGTAAGTCTCCACCCAAAGTGAACCCCGGAGGCATTCAGCATATAAGTGTATTTCATACACATGCCTTAGGGACCCCTCATAAACATTCACAAGATTCTCCTGTAACCTGTTGAATATGCGAGGTTAGCCAGCCCGGAAGCACAGAGCCCTGCCCCTCCAGAGCAAGGCCCAGCTCCTGGCTCACAGGCTGAGACCCCCTTCTAAGGAAATGAAGTTCTCTCCAAATCTGTAGACCCTCTTTTTTTGTCCCAGTACGGTACCTTTGTTCTAATTAGTGAATACATCTTGATACACTATTATCAATTACGGTCCCCACTTCATTCAGATGCTGTCAGCTTCCCCTAGTGTCATTTCTGGGCTCCAGGGTCCCAGTCAGGATCCTGCAGAACACTGCTGCTCACACGTCCTCAGGCCCCTCGTGGCTGTGGAAGCTTCCCAGACCGTCCACGTTTTTGATGGCCTTGACGGTTTGAAGAGTGTGGGTCAGGTGTTTTGTACAATGTGCCACTTTTTCTTTAGTGTGCATCGTTTGTTTTTCTTAAAGTGACAGCTTGTCCCTGAGATGCAAGGAACCCCGCTTGCCGGTTTGACTGTAAGTTTCCTTCTGCAAAGAACAGCAGATCTCGGGAAGGGCTGCCGTGTGTGCACTGCTGGCCGGCGAGCTCACGCGCTCCCTGAAAACCCTTCATCTCCATTTGGATTCCTGGCTTCAGAGAAGAACTAAAAATAAACCAAATCTACTCACAAAATAGCTGTTGAGTGAGCTAATTTAACACCACATTATCTGAAGACGGTTATTATAATCAAGATGGCTCTGCGTTGTTCTACAATCTCCTAATTAGATGTGGTACCAAAAGCTATTTTGGCTTTTAGAAAAATTACCTTTGGGCAAAATGTATATGTTTGTAGACGTCTGTGTATGTATTTATTTTTAGTTGTTGCATCTGACGTGAGAAACTACATTCTACTAAGAAACTCACACAACAGGTTGCAAACTCACTTAGGGAAAGAAAATACTCTAAACTCTCAATATGGACCTATTTCCCTAGCACTGCATCATAGGAAAACCAAACCAGCGTAGTTAAGAGCCGCTGAGTGCAGTCACTTTAATTTTTCTTGCGGCCTGGGCATCCACACTCTCCTGTCTGAATAGCTGGACTTTGCTGCTTCCTAAGGGTTATGAAGCCCCCCGACCCACACAGCTGTGGTTCTTTCTATAACGTTTAGCACAAATCCACACTGCCTCTCCCTTCTCCCACTCCTCCCCACCCTGAGTGAGTAAGAAGAGCAGGTCCCAGGTAACAGGCTCACATTGGAGCCTTCTGCAAGTTGCTGCTGACTCACATACAGCCCCCCCACCCCCAGTTACTAAGCCTTTGCTTTTCTCAGCTCCTGCAGGTAGAAACACGGTTATATCACTCACCGTAAACTACAGAAACATTCATTTCATTAATTCTTTGATACAAATCAGCCTCACACACAGAGTTAGTGAAACGGAGGCTTCCTCCTTAAGGGAGAAAGAAGGCAGGCTAGGTAGACTCAGTTCAACATGTTCAGCGACTTGCTCTTCAAATCTCTGTTACCAAACAGATCCCAGAAAGGCAGGTCTAGCAGAGGCCCGAATGCCAGTGCTGTGAGCTATTTAAACATTCACACTGATTCGCAATGCTCCAAGTCTGAGGCTGAGTTATTGCTGTAATTGGATTTTAATAAGGACCGAGAATTGTCTAGAGTTTTTGGTTTTGCTTAGACCAGATATGTGAATAAGAGACATGAGCTTCTTCACTCGCCACCAAATATGGAAGTTTCCTAACTCATAATTTCAGAAAAGTCTCTTTGCTATCATGATATGTCATCCTTGCTCTAGTCCCCTCTATAAGCCATGTAAATATTTACCAGGAACGGTGAAGTTCCCCACTTTGCTGTTCTTCACATTTGGAACTCCTCTGGGGAGCAGAGACCGTTCAGTCCCTCCCGGCATGGGGGTAATTGGTGACACTTCAATCGCACTGGCTAACCCGAGCTCCACATTTTGATACTGTCTGCAGACTTCTAACAGACCTGGCAGAGGTCTTCACAACTGAATTCCTCCACATACTATATTTTTTCCACTTTTACTAATAGGGAGGTTTAACAGGAAGAAAGCACCATGTGGACCCGGCATGCTATAGAAAATCAACACGCCTTTCACCTTAGTGCACACGGTGTGAGGACCGGGGTTCCCTGACAGCACATCAGAGCCTTCGCGCCTGGTGAGGGACGACTCTCTCTGGAGCCCGTTCTCACCATCTTTCTCTTCTCCACCACCTGTGTTGGGCGCCCACTGTGTGCCAGGTAGGGCACTGGGCAGCGATACAGGACAGAAAGCCCCACCCACGTCCCCTTGACCCTGGTGCAGACTTCCCCAGACCCGTGCTGTGAGTGGGCACAACATCAAGACACTTGTTCCATGGTCCAGGTGGACAAGGTCGGGGTGAAGTGTATGGCCCATGGCCAAAATAGGCCTCCTTCACCCACAGCCCTATCTCCTCCCTGCAGGGTCACAAAGACAAGAGAAGCATCCGCCCCTGGAGCCCTTCACACCTCCACTGCACACAGGTTTACATAACACATTCCAAGTGCACTGGCCATGGGCAGAACCTCCTCTTGGGAGAGGCTGGAATCTTCTCTCAGAGCGAATCATGCAGACAGCCCAGCCATGGAGAGCCACGTCCATGGAGTGCCATGTCCATGGAGCGCCATGTCCATGGAGTGCCACAGACACAGAGCGCCACATCCACGGAGTGCCACAGACACAGAGTGCCACAGACGCAGAGTGCCACAGACACAGAGTGCCACAGATATAGAGTGCCACATCCAAAGAGTGCCACAAACACAGAGGGCCATGTCCACGGAGCACCATAGACACAGAGGGCCATGTCCACGGAGCACCACAGACACAGAGCGCCACGTCCACGGAGCACCATAGACACAGAGCACTACGGCCACAGCACCACTCTTCCCACGCTGATTTCCATTTGGCCCTTTTCAGCCACCACCTCTCTGACAATTCTGAATCCCCCACCCCGACTCGTGTGCTCTGTCTGTGCCTGCACACCCACGTCCCCTCCGAGACACTGATGGAAGCCAATGTGGATTTTTAAATCATTCCTACAGGAAAGCAGCCACAAACCCCACATCTTCAGCACACCTTAAGGAGTGAGCAGTGAGCACCGCGGCGTGGGGAAGGGACACCAGGTCCCCCAGAGAGGGTGCTCTGTGTGGCCTTTGTGGTCCCATCTTTTCTCTCTGTTAAACCAGAGACTTCTTCTCCATTAGGCCCTCGGGGAGGAGCTGGCAGAGGTGCTGAGGGTGCCTGGGATGGGGTCAAAGCTCAGTGTGTGTTTTCTGACCTATTCTGTGCTCAGATCAAGGGCAGCACCACCAGCAGACCCATCAGGAAAGAATCACTGCAGTTGTGTTTCTGGTAACAATTCAGGCCATTAGTCAGATCAGCAGGTGGAAAGACAGCCTTGCTGCCCTGTCCAGAGAGACCTGGCAGGAAGGCGAGGCCCCGTTTTTAACTGAGGATCTGAATATCTAACAGGACCTCTCTGCGAGAGGAGCCTAGGGCGTTTCATGCTGAGCTGATCTTAGGCCAAATGAAGACAGAAATATCCCAGAAAGAACCTTGGGCCCAGGACACTGCGTGGCCAGCACGGAGCTGGCCCACTGGAGCAGGCTCTGCTCTCAGGTGCCACTCACCCGATTCTGGGGCTCTGAGGCCCCAGGAGCCAAATGCCCTCCCAGACATCTGTAAATAGAGAGGCCCTTTTCCCAGGACAGCCATGCCAAGGGCCAAGCTGGACACCAGAAAGGACTCTGTAGTCCAAGGATGGCCGGGAGAAGGGAGCCCCTCACCCCAGAAGCTCAAGCAAATGAGGGGGGAGTTTCCATAAGAAATCAGGCCACAGAGAGAGGGTGCTTGGTGACCTTGATTTTCCGCCCTATCATGAACCAAAGACAGAGTTCAAGCAGCAAACGCCATTATAAGCATAAACGCCATTGCTCAGGTTGAAATTAAAAAGAGAGCAGGCAGAGTGACCCAAGCCTGTAATCTCAGCACTCTGGGAGGCTGAAGTGGGTAGCTCCCTGGAGCCCAGAAGTCTGAGAGCAGCCTGAGTAAGACTGAGATTCTATTTCTACTGAAAATAGAAAAACTAGCCAGGTGTTGTGGTGGGTTGTCCCATCTACTTGGAAGGCTGAGGCAGGAGGATGGCTTAAGCCCAAGAGTTTGAGGTTGCTGTGAGCTATGATGCCACGGCATTCTACCCAGGAAGACAGAGTGAGAGGCTGCCTCAAAAACAAAATAAAACAAAACAAAAACAAGAAAAGAAAATTGTGTCCATTGTATTCACAGACTTATTTGACAAGTTGAGTACAACTAAATAAGAATTACTTAATAAATAATCCTTATCTAATTTATATCATTATTTAATAACTTTATTATGTTATTATTGAATGGTAAGAGCCCCATTCATTGAGAATGGATTCAACACCTTGGGTCCTCATGAGGAGTGAACACCCTGACATGTGACCTATGTCCTTCCACAAGACTTAGGGAGATTTGGGGTGAGTGTCAATCTCACCTCAACATCCGGCTCGGCAGCTCCCGGACTCCCCAACTCTGCACTCACCCAGCGGGTTGGCTTTTTCTGGAGACATTTGACATTCACTTTTAGCAACCTTGGCTGATATCTTTACGCTTATCATTACTTTTTCTGTTTCCCTTGGTCCTTCTCTGACTGTCCTCTTCCTTTGTGATTAAGTCTGCCCAGTGGCTCGACAGAAGATCCCGTCAACTCCTGCCCCATGCACCTTACTCCACCCACTGCTTGGAACGGACACCCAGCTGGGCCCAAGTGAAGGGTGTCCATTCCTGATCAACCAGAGTGCCAACCTGATCACGTGTGCCCCTTCCTTAAAGCCAATTGCTCCATCTCCAACCGAGACCCCAGGACATGTGCAGCTCAGGTGCCGCCTGCCCAGCTCTTGCCGGTGCTTTCCTGGGGAGAGCCCTGTCCACAGCGGTCATCACTCGTCCCCTTTGTGAGGGATTGTAGGTGGTCCCTGGGATCCAGCCAAATCATTTAGAGAATGTTCACTCGGGCCAAATCATCATTGGCCTGCAGAAATACTCTCAATGAGCTGAACTTCATGTTATCCCATTGTTCTATTAAATAAAACAGCCCAAACATCCACATGAAACCTTCCCCCGTGTTTGTCCAGAAAAGCTAAGCATGTGGTTTAGCATGTTATTCAGGGTCTCTGATATAGGAGGCCCAAGGCAGAATCATATTTGTGGAATATGTTTGTTCTGCTAAGAGTAATTTCTACCAGTAACAAAAAAGAAGAAAAGAAAGGATGCTTCTCCTTTATGATAGTGGCGACTATTATAACTACTTGTTTGTCCTTCTACCCTCCGGATACCAAGATGCTTAGGGCCAAGCGTGAGTCTCACCTACATCGATCAATTGTGAGGGCAACGGTTAGAGGTGAGATTGTCATATACAACTCACGTGCAGAAGGAACATTTCTTAACCTCACGCGCTCGATGCCGCAGTGCGAAGCCCTTTCTTAGTGAACTGAGAAAGTATCTTTAGCAGATGCATGTTAAGTAGCTCCTTTTACCCAAACGCCCCTGGATACAGCTGTCACCCCAACCCTCAGAGCAATGTGAGCCTCACAGGACGAGCCCAGGACGGCCCTGGGGACAGAAAGCAGACTTCTGGGGTGCGTAACACATGTAGAAATGGACACGTCCAGGCCACACTCAAGGAAAAGGACAAATGAGACCGTCAGGCCACTGAGACACGGAAGAACCTCACTGGACAGCAGGTTTGGGGGTTCACGTGGGAATTCTGTGCTCAGCCTCATCTGGGCCTCGCAGACCCCATGTCTGAGCAGAGTCAAGCGTAATCATTTCCTGTGCCAGCTTCTCAAGTTAGGCCACACTGACTGCCTCCGTCCCGGTTCACCCCTTAACTCTTCCCCCTCCCCGACTTCTTCATTTGCGCAGGTTTGACCAAGAAAGACCAAGTGATGCCATCTCAGTCTACAGGAAGGGGACCCACCCCTCTCACGTCCACTAACGAGCAGCGTCGCAGTGAGACACGGCCCCACCGGGCCACCTTACTTCACACAGGTCCTCACTCAGGCATCCTCCCAGGAGCCGGGGAGTGGAGAGCACGTTCTCACAGGAGCAATCAACGGGTGTATACAAGGACACGAGGGTCTGGCCATAAAGCGGAATCACTTACCTAGAAAGGAGAGAAGAGGAAAGTCTCATTAGTTGAGTCAGAAGTCCAGCCCGTTCAACACCCTCGTGAGTGGTGGGGACTAGTTACAGCAGTGCTAGGTATAATAACCGGCCCGCCAACACCTGTGTGAGTGCTAGGGACTAGTTACACCAGTGCTAGTTATAATAACCGGCCCGCCAGCGCCCTTGTGAGTGCTGGGGACTAGTTACAGCAGTGCTAGTTATAATAACCGGCCCGCCAACACCTGTGTGAGTGCTGGGGACTAGTTACACCAGTGCTAGTTATAATAACCGGCCCGCCAGCGCCCTTGTGAGTGCTGGGGACTAGTTACAGCAGTGCTAGTTATAATAACCGGCCCGCCAACACCTGTGTGAGTGCTAGGGACTAGTTACAGCAGTGCTAGTTATAATAACCGGCCCGCCAACACCTGTGTGAGTGCTAGGGACTAGTTACAGCAGTGCTAGTTATAATAACCGGCCTGCCAACACCTGTGTGAGTGCTAGGGACTAGTTACAGCAGTGCTAGTTACATTAACCGGCCCGCCAGCACCCTTGTGAGTGCTGGGGACTAGTTACAGCAGTGCTTGTTACAATAACCGGCCCTCCAGAGCCCTTGTGAGTGCTGGGGACTAGTTACAGTAGTGCTAGTTATAATAACCGGCCGCCAGCACCCTTGTGAGTGCTGGGGACTAGTTACACCAGTGCTAGTTACAATAACCGGCCGCCAGCGCCCTTGTGAGTGCTGGGGACTAGTTACACCAGTGCTAGTTACAATAACCGTCCCGCCAGCGCCCTTGTGAGTGAGTGCTGGGGACTAGTTACACCAGTGCTAGTTACAATAACTGGCCCGCCAGCGCCCTTGTGAGTGCTGGGGACTAGTTACAGCATTGCTAGTTACAATAACCAGCAGCACCCTCACCAGTACCTTCGCTAGTGCAGGGGACCAGGGACAGTGAGCCTAGTTATAATAACCCACACGCCAGTGCCCTTGCCAGCACCCTTGGGAGGGCTGGGGATTAGTGGCAGCAGGGCTAGCTATAATAACCAGCATGGCAGCGCCCTTGCCAGCACCAGGCACTAGTGACAGCGGTGCTGGTTATAATAATTGGCCTCTCAGGCTTACAGAACATGTCATATTGGGCAGAACATGCACCCCCATGTGGTCTTCGGCCGTACCACAGCTCTGATGGGCAGCTGGGGTTATCATCCTGGGTCCTTAAGAGACACATGCTCACCAGGTTCTGAGATTCTGCAGAGCTAGAGGAGCTGGGCCAACCACCAGTGTCCCCAGAGCCCTCAGCCAGCTGCTTTCCAAATGCACCACACACCTAACAACATTATTCCCACCTGGATAATAAACAGCCACGAGGTAGCCAGGTAAACTCCACTGACTCCTGGCCTTTCCTAAGGTGGCCCCAACTCCAGTTCTCAGCCCCCAGGGCTCTCCTTCTCCCTCAGCTTCTGATGGCTCTTTGCACAGAAGCAGGCATAACTGCCCTGAGCCGCAGGCTGCAAGGAGGGACTGGCATTGAAACTATGACACTCCAAGCACCAGATGAGGGGACTGCAGTGCCATCTCCCCCAGCAGGGTCCACCACAGCTTGGAGGGGGAGCAGGGGTGGCCTGCTTGGGGCTCTCCAGAAATGCAATTCTGGCTTTGTGCGGAGAAGACCTGGGGAGTTATGAATGATCAACAGAGGTAGAACATTCTTCACCCTGCCCCCATGCCAGGGCCACTTCCAGAAGCCACCTGCTGTGGACACAGGGACGGCACCTCCAGGAGAGACAGGCTTAGCCCCTGCTGCAAAGAGGCCTCCATGTCCCGGCATTTAAAAATAGGGAATGTGCATTTCCTATTTCTACACCAACACAGCTGCCGTGGAGGGCCGGAGGGTCCCTGTGCAAACTCAGTCCAGAGGCTCATTCAGGATCCAGCAGGGGGCTGGGGAAGTACTGGGAAGGCCAAGGTCACCGAGAGCCGGATGTGTAAAGACAGTCAGCTTTGTGGAAATGCCCAGTGCTACGCAGGCTGTCCACCCGTCATAGCAGCGTCTCTGACTTGGCCATGGGAGCCTTTCCAGGTCCTTTCTGCTCCGTATCTGAGGGGATACGGAGGCATCTTTTTCCTTCTGTCGTTTCCCACCTCAACAAGTACATGTGGCTACTTGAGTCTCTTTGAGTGGTGGCCAGAGGGAGAACCTGCACGTGGCCTAGCAGAGCCTGAGGCCAGGTGGAGCCTATGTCCTGGCGTCCTGGCAGCCTGGCTGCCTTTCTCTGCTCACGGTGTAGTTTTAATGAGCAGCTACTTCAGACCCTGCTCCCAGACAAGCAATTCCAAACCCAAGTGTGAATAACGGCTTTGTAATTTGTAATTACTGCACACGAGCCCTCCTTGGTATGATCCTGTCTTTATTAGCACTGTATATTCTATTGAAAACTTCATTTCCAAGCACGGCCTATAATGTTCACACTGACATAGCAGCATGTAAGCAGATCCCTGACACCCGGCCACGGTTAGCTGGGCCACCTCATCTAGGCTGATGCCCCCCCCCCCAGGCCCCGCCCCGGCGGTTCTGCAGGGAGGTGACTGCCCCGGCACTGAAGGCTATCATGAAACTCAGAATGTGAGTTCTAATGGCCTAGTGGACGACTCTGTGGCACTAAGATGTGCCTGCATACTGAGTGCTCTACGTGGTCCCTGCACAGGCCGAAGCAGACAGAAGCACCACATGCTGGGGAGGGGACAAGGTCAGGGGCGCAGCATCCCCCAGACACCAGGTGAGCTAGGGCTGCCCTGGGGTTCATCTGACGCTCACAAGGAGGCGGGTGTGTGGTGTGGGGAAGGTCTGGAACGGCAAACACAGCCCTGTGCTTGTACTGTGCCACCGGCGTGGTGGGGACGGCGTCCACTGCTCGTCACTCTGCTCTTCTACCTGAACAGCTTCCAGTCCTGGGGAGAGCCTGTGAGCAGCAGCACCTGGATCTCCCCTTCCCCGTCCCTGGCTTGCTGAGCCAACTCTCTGAGTCTCCTTCCATCTCTTCCACGGCCATTCCCGCCTGAGAACCTGGGCCTGCTGTGCCTTCTTCCTGGGTCACAGGCTCCCCCAGCCTCTGTCGTACTGGTCAGCCCAGACCTTTGGTGGCCAACAAGGACAGGGAGGCGGCGGCCTGGTGCCCTCCGCTCCTAGACTCCCTCCATGCCGTTTCCTTGAGATCCTCACTGCGTCTGTACGAACGAAAGGGCACGTGTGACAGGCTGTCCTTGGGCCAGTGAGTTTGGGGGCCCTACCTCTCCTGCCTAAAGCCCCAGGTCCATAACCACACGGGACACAGAAGGTTCATCATTAAGTCTCGAGCAAAGCGACTGAAACGGGCTGCTCTGTTGCTGGTCCTTGCTGTTAAATGAGTGGCCCTGGTCCCACAGGACAGAGAGTAAGTTGCTCAGTGGTTCGGTGCCCCCACCATGGGCATCCCCCCCAGAGCTCAAAGATCCCCCAAATGTGAGCTCAGCACATCGCTCCCACCGTTTGTGGCTGGGCTTATTCAAGCCTCAGCTTCCCCAGTGAAGGGTGTCACGCCTAGCAGATAGCACGTGTCCAAGGCAAGGGGCTTTGGCAGGTTAATCACATCAGACCAGCACAGGGCTGAGCACAAGTTAGAGAGAGAAACAGATAAAGAACCTGCAAACAGGGAAGCACGCCAGTTTGCAATAAATTCTTTTCTCTCCTGTGCTTTGTTACCTCAAATTGATGCCTTTGACTAGATGTCTCTTGGAAAAATTCTTAACTGCTATGTAATAAAATCTATTAGGGAATAATTCAAGTTCTCCCACATATAGATTTTTGTAGATACAGAATGTTTTAGAAGAATTATTCTCTCACACATATTTTATTAAAAAGCCTGGTGCTCAACATTGTTCTTCTTAAAACAAAATTACTACCTGCAAGGGAAATGGCTGTTTTTGAAAGAAAAGAGGGAAGAAAAGGTCTTCCCATCGAGTCGCTCAGTATCTCATTATGAGCTGTTTGTTAAGTACTGGAAGGATGACGGATAACAATGCATTTGTTAAATGAAAAACTTCACATGTAAAGATTCATTTGTGGGTTTCTTTCGGAGCAGTCTATGATTTTCCACCTCTATTCAGGGTTTACAGATTGTAGCGATTTCTGCGCAGCATGTAAGAGCAGGGGTGGAGATTTTATCAAGTTTGGAAGAAAGGAGGAAGATGAGGCAACATTTTACACAGAACTTTTCTGAACTGGAGAGTGAACAGAAGCCGTGATTTTTAAAACAGTCAGAACTTGGGACTCAACCCCCAGAACTGTGTGCAGTGCAGGTGGGGGATGGCGCCCACCAGGCTTGGCTCCCGTGAGCGGCCCCATCCCTCCCCGGCTCCCGGAACTGAGTTACGTGTGATGAACCGTGATCAGATGCCCATTTCCTTCCCACCTTTCTCCTCCTGCAGGCAATTTAGCTGCAAACTGTCACAGCAACAGAAGCTTGGAGATTCTCACTTCACTGATTTTTTAGGGCTTCTTTCAGAGAGAGGTTTTAGGGGAGCCATTGAGGCTCATGAGACCATGAGGTGGGATCTGGGGACATCCTTGTGCCTCACAGCTCCGTGCAGGGGCCCAGTCCCCTCCCCCAGAATGGGCAGATTAGCCCCTCTATTTTTGGAGGGGGTTACCCCAAGTGTCGGGAATGAAGTTTATCATGACTGATCTGAGCCATCACCCAAGGAGACCAGAGAAAACATGGGGACAGAGATGGGGGCTGGAGGGAGCACAGGGCACCACAGCAGGCCAGCCCTGAGGGTGCAGTGGGACCCCCCTCTGTGTGATGGCTGTGTCCTGGGGACCTGCCTGGCCAGGGAGGCCCATATGACTCCCTATGGTTTCATCTTACCAGTGGCGGCTGCCACGACAAAGGAGAAGGGCAGAGCGGGTCATAGGCGGAGCGGGTCACGGGCAGGGCAGGTCACAGGCAGAGCAGGTCACAGGCAGAGCGGGTCACAGGCAGAATGGGGCAGGTGCGGAGTAGGTCACGGGCGTAGTGGGTCACAGGCGGAGCGGGTCACAGGCAGAGCAGGTCATGGGCAGAGTGGGTCACGGGCAGAGCGGGTCACAGGCAGAGCCAGTCACAGGTCCAGAGCGGGGCACAGGCAGAGTGGGGCAGGTGCGGAGCAGGTCACAGGCAGAGCCGGTCACAGCAGAGTGGGGCACGGGGTGGAGCAGGTCATGGGCAGAGTGGGTCACGGGCAGAGTGGGTGGAGGCTGGTCTTAGAGTGAACTCCTTGCTCTGGCTCAGGAGACCCTTCCTTGAGCCCTGGTTACCCCTAGACAGGGTCCCTGCCCCCATAGGTTCCGTGCTGTCCTGTGGGACAGATGCGAGCTCCACGGCCACCAAGCTCTGTGCAGGGGCACGTGCCTTGGGGGACCACTCACAGCATCCCAGCTGCTCAGCACAAAATGTAAAGACGCCAAAGATCTCAGGAATACCTTTACATTCACCACTTGTTGAAGTGATACTACTGCGTGTATAATAGATTAAAGAAATACATTATTACAATTAATTTCCCCTGTTCCTTCTTACTTTTTCATGTGGTCTCCTTCTAGCCGGTGGCACATCCCTCCCTAGTGACCTTGGGTCTCCCTCCAGAACTTGCTGGGCTGCCAGGGCTCAGCCCTGTGGGTGGGGAGGGACCAGCCCACCTCCGGCTTCGTGCTGCACCATCACAGGTCTCTGTGTTAAACAATCTCAGCCTGGTTCTGCCTACACACACAGGGATGGCGCAGAGCTTAACAGAGCAAAGGTGTCACCCAGACAGAGACCCCTTGGCAGGGCGTGGCACAGGTGCCAATGGCCTCTCCTCAGTGCCCGGGAGAGGAGGATGTGTTACGCCCCTGGGAGAACTGATGCCGAGAAGCTTCCAGACAGAGACCCTGTTTCTGTGTCACGGAGAGACCCACGAGTGACTCACAGGATGACACCTTCATGTGTAAAATGATGGAATGCGTTATTTTTACAAACCAATGAATGGATTTAAAAAAATAACTTGATGGGTATAGAACAGCCAAACCAACTTCCAGGCTCTGCACAATCTAAATGTAATAAAAGCTCCGGGCCATGCTGATAAGGCTGGTCTGAGGACACGTGTGAACAGCTAGACACCTGCACATTCCTACCATCTGCTGGGGAGGACCCGAGGACAGGAGCCAGCCAGCCAGGCCACGGTCCCAACAACACTGCCTCAGAACTTGATAGACTGAGGAGCAGGGCATCGGGTGTGCGCCGCTCCAGAGCCCGGCTCCTGTCCCCCTCCCCCCCCCTCCTACCATCCCCTCCCTGCCACCTTCTCTCTCTCTCTCTCTCCCTCCCCTGTCTTGTCTGGTCCTCTCTCTCTGTTCCGCCCTGTCTCCTCCCCTTTCTGTTCTCCCCTCCGTCTCTCCCTTTCCCTGCCTCCCTCTCTCTCTCCCCCCTCACTCAGCCCTCTCCCTGCCAGTCAGGCCCCACGACACTCTTTACAGAGCACATATTTCTTGTACTTTAGAACTTATCCTGCAATTTAAAATAAATCAGCCCAGTACAATTCCACCACAAGTGTAACTCACTCACATGGCAACCGCCCTAAAGTGATCACGGCCGCGGGAGGCCTTTTAGCCAGAGTTACTCAGAAGGATCATTCCACAGGGAACGCCTGTGACCTCTGAGCATTTGTTTTTAGAGGCACTGAACAAATGAGTTAATTTGGAATGATCTTTTGAAAATCAGAAATGGCTCTGTTCCATTAAAGAGGTATGAAGCTCTGAAGCTCTGTGACAGCGGCTGGTCATGTTCACACCACTCTGCTCTGGGCTGTGCTCTGTGGAGAAGGTCAGAACAGTGGACAGGCCTGGCGCTGGAGCAGGGCCACCCTCAGAGAGGCTGAAGCTCTCACAGGGCGGACTGGAGACAGGTCACCATTCAGCCTCGGCACTGTCGAGCACGCCCACCTGTCCCCGGTCGTTGATAGAACAGAACAGACGCCATGCTGACACGGCTTGAGCATGTGGCCCTGGGTCGGGGCTTCCCCCGGGGAACAGGTGGGGACTCCACACCAGATGGTTGCTGAGGACCGGACCCTGCCACTCCGAGTGGTACTTCAGTCACAGAGCAGATTGGCACGTGGTGGGGCTGGCCACTGGGAGGCCCAGATGTTGGGCTTTGCTGGATGCTGTTTGAGTGTTCTGTTTCCAGCGAGGTTTCTGGCTGGGAAATGGAAGGACTTGTACAAAGGCACCTGCCCCGTCAGCTCCAGTCTCGCCTCCTTCTTGTGCCCGTCTGGGGACGGGTGGGGGAAGAGCGGAGGACCAGAAAGTCACCATGACTCCAGCTGCCGAAAGGGCAAGTTGACATACAAACCCCTCGTGGCAGTTTCCCTAAAAATTTTCTTCCATTTATTCAGGGGCTGATGCTCATGGTGCTTGTCAGAGGAATGGAGGTTTCCTTAGCGTGGCTGAGAAAATGAACGTGGACCCAGAAGGTGAAGGCTGTGCTCTGAGCACTCAGCAACGGTCCTCAGCTGCCGGCCTCTTCCCTCAGCCTCCTCCCTCAGCCTTCCCTGCTGCAGAGCTACAGCCCCCCACCTCCTGGCTGAGTGACACACACCTGTCTCTCCTCCCCAGGGCTTGCCTGAAGGAGGGGTTTTCCACCACCCCACGTCAAACCTCCCCATTACACTTTGCTCAGCTTCCCTTCCCCGGGGCACCTCCTGGTACATCTGTGTGTGAAATTATTCCTGGGCTGTGTCCCCCTCCTGTTGGCTGAGTCCACATGAGGGGAGGGGTCTTGGTTCCCTGTGGCCTCAGCGTCTCACACAGAGCTTGGCCCACACCGGTCGCCCTCAGAGCCTGGGCATGCTCAGGACCTCACAACGACCCTGGTAGGGCGGATGGGTTCAGCACACGTCTGGTGAGGGGAGCCTTGGAGGGACAGGAGCCCTGGTACACTGGCCTGAGGAGCCTACAGGGAGATGCTTTGTGATGAGTCCAGATCCAGCCCAAGGTGGAAGCCCTGGAGAGTGGAGTAGGAAAAAGCTGGGCAGGATTCCCTGCCACCCTATAATTAAAAAAGTAAACTGAATGCAATTCTCTACCAGGGAGATCTCTAGAAGCTCGTGCTGCCAAGCAGATCCCACAGTGAGACGGGGGTGCTGACTTCAATTTTGAAGAACCCAACACATTTGCCAAAATCATCACAGCGGAGGGCAGCGTGCCAGTTCATTCCACAAGATGCAGCTGCCACGGAGGGACAGGACCCTCCCTTCCTAGTAGGAGACTGGTCTGCCACACTCATTTTCTCAGGCTGAATTCACCTCTGCTCTGGGTCCCTGCAGTCTTCTCTTCTCAGCCCCAGGAGAGAGCATCGCTAACCCTTGATCTCATCAAAGCTCCTTGGAAAATTGATGAGATAAAGACAGAGTTTGGCTCCTGGAGGGGTGTGGGTGGCGGTCAGAAGCCGGCTCAGTGGGGTGCTGATGTGGGGTTACTTCCTGGCGGGGCTGCTGGGGAGGGCACCCAACCTCTGGGTCCAGGTGTGTAGAGTCCAACGGCTCTTCCCATGCAGAGCACATCTGCTAATGGCCCACTGGCCAAAGTCCGGCCCTTGGAGGGAGGCTGGTCGGTGTCACACTGAGGGCTGCAGAGATGGAAGGAATTTTTGTAACTGTCTCCTCAGGTGATCAGCTCCAGGGCAAGGGAGACAGTGGTGATTCCAGGATTCCTGGGTTGTTGGGGGTGGAACAGGACATGTGCAGGTCACACGTGGCTGAGCTAACCTGGTCAGAGGGAGTCATGTCTGGGGGTGCTGTCCTCAGGGACAGCTGGATCCAGGGGCTAAAACTGTTGCCCCTCTTTCAAGGAGAGCTCAAGTCCTCCCTCTTCTCCCTTTGGTTCTGTCTTTGCTTCACCCCCACCAGCCCCACCACCTGCCGGACCCCAGCAGCTCCAGAGGAAGGAAGCCCCTGGCAGGCAGGTTGTCACATGGGCAGGTTGAGTGTTGGGACCACCCAGCAGCAGTGCCGTGCGGAGGCTGCAAGCATAGGTGGCCTCGAATCCCGGCTCTACCATTCTCTGTCCGAATGTGGCTCAGCCTTGGGCCTTGTTTCCTCATCTGTAAAATGGGTATGAAGTGCCTTGCAGAGTTCAGAAGGATTTGACCAGCCAATGTGTATGAAGCACACAGGGCAGTGGGGGGCATGTGCTTTTCTGTTGGCTGCCACTGCCTTTGGTGTCATCGTTATGACAACAGAGGTCACACCGACTGGCTGGCTGTGGGTCACTTGACCGTGCTTGGAGCATCTAAGCACATGGGGCGGTGGGTCAGCAGAAGAAGGGGAGGGGTGCAGGGGCCCGGGGGCAGAGATAAGTCCTGCCCACTCTCCCTACTATAGACAGGACCCCATGGGGACCGGATAGAGGCAACAGCTTTGGCACCAGAACGCAAGGAATAAAGCCTCTTTGATGACTGGGGACATTTGCCAGGAAGATCTGTGCCATTAAAATGGACCAATTGTTTTCTTGAGAATTTCCTCATGAATAAAGGACATGCAAAGTGGGGACAGACACATACAAATATTTTAGGAAATGTTTATGTGAGCGCATTTTAAGCACCAGCCCATTGCCAGATCGCTGATAACACCTGGCATCTTTAAGGCCCTCCAGAATCATTCATCTGTTAATCTGCATTTTGCAGAAAATGTGGCAGGCACAGAGAATTTTAGCAACTTGGATAAGTGGGAGCAGTGGGCCAGGCGGGAAGCAGATTTCCAGTCTGGGCTCTCAGTGGCAACCGGGCACGATTTCCTAAAAAACAAAGCTGTAGACCTTTCTGCTCAGCATCAGCTGGATGTGAGGGGTGTGGGAAGGAGACACGAAATCATCACGGATGGGAAACAGAGAGTCACAGACATGTATGGAAATGAAAAAATATGTCACAGAGGAACATTTTATAAGCAAAAATTTATGAGCATTTTACTGCACTTGAAAACCATTTGCTGAAGCAGTTTGGTTCCTGGAAAGTAAAAAAAATCCTATGCGTGGATGTCCTTCATATACATAGAAATGCACACATTTTGCTGTTCTCATATACACACAGGAACGGGAGGGAAACTCTACCCCCACACACTGTGAGCATGGCTCTGCCCACATCTGTGCTCAGCGTGTACATCGCAGCCTGGACTGTGCATCCTACAGGAGCACACTAAAGACATTTTTACTGATGTTTCTAGAAAAAATGGCTAAGAAGAACACGATCACAAATTTATCTCCAAGGTGCACTGATGATGTACATCTTGGAACAGACGTGCCCCTTCTTGACATAAGACAGAAACAGAGCCTGGGTCACAGGGCGGAGACGCAGTCATTCTGCCACGGCGAGGTTCTATTTGTGGTGGCCCTTGGCACCTTTCTGAACATTTCTACAGGAATGTGTGGACCAGGGTTTCTCAAACTCAAGTCTCTCCCTTGATATTTTGGACCAGATCATTCTTTGTTGTTGGGGGGCCTTCCTGAGCATGGTGGAATGTTCAACCATATCCTTGGCCTCCACCCTCAGGCTCTGCTGCCATGCCACCCCCGGCCCCCACTCTGATAGTTCAAATGTCCCCAGGCTGTGCCAAACGTTCCCTGGGAGACAAAAGTGCAGGTGATACAAGGGGTGTAGAAGAGGAGACAGGCTTTGCAATCAAGAGGCCCGAGTCTAGACCAAGAATGACCATTGCCTGGCTGGAGGTCTCTGGCTAAGTCACCAGACTGGGTGTACACAAGTCTGTCCACATGCAGGACAGAAAGGAGGACGCTCCCCAGCCTCTCCCAGGAGCTGTCTGAGAATTCTGGAATAATCAGTGTGAGCACGCGCAGAACAGAAATGGCACTGAGTGATGTTAGCATCGTCCTGTGAACTCATGTGTGGATAATTGTGCAGACCAGCAAAGAAGGGGTGTGACCTCCCTAGATTTAGACAACCAGGCACAGAAACTGGATCACAGATCTGGGTTTACGACCTCTTGGGTGGAGCAGGAATGTGAGCCAGGCTGCTGGGTGCACACCTGCTCATGCCTTCTGCTGTCACGACCTGGCTCCGTGTAGAGTGTGCTCAGGGACACTGCACCCTACGCCTTCCCCTCTGCCTACTTCATTTCTGCCAGTCAGGGGACATTGACCAGATGACTCATGAGGAAAAGCTGCCCCCACAGAAGTCAGACAGTGTCAGCCCTGGACCAAAGACGGCTCCAACCCTGCCCCATCCTCAGTCTCCAGCTCTGTCCATGTTCCACGACTGCCCAGAACAAAGATCAGGAATATTCACAGGTATGCAGATAAGCCCACACCTGCCAAAGCAAATTCACAGCATCTGGCTTCGCATAAAAAATGCCAGGCCCTCAAAGAAACAGGAAAATGTGACCCATAATGAGAAGAAAAAGCAATCAATAAAAAATATTGGAATGACAGAATTAGTAGACAAGGACATTAAAAAATTACTGTCACTATATTTCATGTCTGTTCAAGAAGGCATAGGAAAGTGAAATTGAGACATAAAATGTTCCAAGTCAAACTTTTTCTTTTTTGTCTTTTTTTGGGTTACTTTTTGATTAAAGGCAGGGTCTTGCTCTGTTGTCCAGGCTGGAGTCCAACGGAATGATCACAGCTCACTGCAACCTCCAACCCCTGTGCTCAAGGGATCCTCCTGCCTTAGCCTCTGGGGAGCAGGGACTACAGGTGCTCACCACCACACTGGGTAATTTTTTTTTTTTTTTGGTAGAGATGGGGGTCTTGCTATGTTTCCAGGCTGGTCTTGAATTCTTAACCTCAAGCAATTTTCCTGCCTTGGACTCCCAAAAAGTTGGGATAAGCTTCCTGGACCTTTGGACTTATAGTTTTTGTAAATTTTTTTTTTGGGGGGGTCCTCCCAAAGATCCACCCTGTGTGGGGGGCAGGAGTTAGAGGGTGCCTCCCTGAGCACGCTCTACGTGGAGCCTAGTTGTCTGGATCTAGGGTGGCCACGCCCCATCTTCGCTGGTCCGCGCCTTGTCCAGTCCTCCCAGAGATCAGCCACTGTGCCCAGCCCAAACTTATATAGATGGAAATTATAATATCCAAAATGAAAAATACACTGAATGGGGTTAACAGCCGAAGGAAAACAACCCAACTTGAAGAATATAACAGTAGAACGTATTTAGAATGAGATCCCAAAAGACAAAAGTATTACCAAAAAAATAAAAGATAAAAAAGAACAAGTAATCAGTCTGTTGTGGGTGATTTTGAGCCCTCCAGGGAAGTCTGAGAAGGAAATGAAAATTGTTGAAAAAATAATGGCTGCAATTTTCCAAATTTACAAAAACTATGAATCCAAAGGTCCAGGAAGCTCAACAAACCCCAAGCAAACAAACGAAATACGCAGAAAGCTGGTCAGAGACAGCTTGTGATCAAGAAGCTAAGACTGGTGAAGAGAAAGGCGAACAGGCAGCCAGAGGGGGACACTCACGTCCAGGAGAACAAAGGGGAGAGTCAGACTCCTGGTCAGGAGACGGGAGGGTGAAGGCCATGTGGTCCTATTTCTATTTTTTTTTTTTTTTTTTTTTTGGAGATTTTAGGTGCAGCACACAGCTGGTGCTCGGCAAGTGCCTACAACGTGTGGGTGGGCAGCATGCTCACATTCTGCTGGACGCTGATAACACGGCACGCATGTACACACATGTGATACGGGACACGGGACACACACGTGCACGTCATTCTCAGCATACAGCAACCAGATTTTACCCTTATTACTAACCATGTGAGATGGGATCTTCCGGTTTATGTTCAAATTTAGGTCACAGAGACCTAAGTTTCAGCAGAGATCCCATGCCACCCCCCATACCTCCAGGTCAGCTGATGCCTCTTTGGAAGCAGTTAAGAGGGTAAACTCCCATCCCTGCTGGACACAGGACTCCTGGCACCAACCAAGTCTCCTGGATTTTCCTGTCCTGGCAGACACTAGGTTCCCCAGCCTCTTCCTCCCTTCCCACACATCTGTGCTCCCAGCCCGGCCAGGCCCTTTGGGTGAGTCCTGCCTTTGTTGTCTGGGGTGGCATTTTCACAACTCCCAATTTAGAGGCGTATTTTTGTGCTCCATGCAGCTCTGATCCCTGCCAGCAGACTGGAGGGAATGTCACTCCTCATGTAATTACAGACGGCCTCAGGTCCTGTCTTGCAGAAGTTATATTTGCATCTCATAAACTAAGTTGGTGTTTTATTTTCAACAATGAAATAGTGATGTCTATGGTATAAGACAGAGAGAAAACAGTGGCTTCTGAGCTCCTGAACCTCCTGCAGAAAGCCTGGTCACATTGCCCAGCGTGGGGTGGGCAACTGTGCACACGGGGTCATTGTCCCCCAGAGCAGACTCACAGCCTTCTTTATGACTCATGGGCTGAAAGGGGGTGAACTTCCTAGGACAGGTTACTGCCGTGTACCACGTCCCCCTCAGAGCTGTCTGGGTGAGCCGTTAGTTCACTGTGTGTGACCTGTGGGACGCACAGGTGCTACTGGCAGCTGCCCAGAACTCAACAAAAAGACAACAACCACACCAACCATGTCTAAGGTTCAAAAAGGCCAGGTGAGGGTCAGTTTAGAAACATGCTAACCTTGGAATTTTGCTGTTATATGAGAATCTTCTTCTGAAGGAATGGAATATAGTCATGTCCGAATGCGGCCTCCAGGCTGGGCCCCTCTGACGCTCCTATGGTGCTGTCCAGTGGAACTTTCTGGCACAATGGGGTGCCTGTGTCTGCCCTATGCAGGACAGAGGCCATGTGCCACTTGAACTGTGGCTGATGTGGTGAAACTGACTTCATTGTACTTGGAGTTAGTGACTTCAAGTCTGAACAGCTGGAGGTGGCTGGGCTTGTGCTGGGCAGTGCACATCAGGGGGTCCTGTGAGGGGGGTGGGAGGGGCTGGAGCTGAGCTGCTGAGAGGGATGGGTTTTCATACCTGGATGCTTCCCAGCCCTGAGCCCTGGATGCTTCCCAGCCCTGAGCCCTGAGCCCTGAGCACCTGTGCACCCAGGTGGACCTTTTCCTACTGTGCCCCCAGCCTCAGGCCTCTGGGAAGCACAGCCCTTCTGATGCCCACAAGTGCCAGACTGGACCCTGCTCATGCCTCCAGCCGCCCACACCATCCTCTGCTCCCCGACAGGAGTTGTGCTCCCTGCAGTGTCCATGTGTCCTCTCTGGCCACTGCAGGCTGCCTGAGACCCTGGGCTCTGTGTCTCCAGATGAGGGAGAAGCCTGCCTGCCTTTGTCACCTCTGGCTGTCCTCTCATCCCTCCTGGTCTTCCAACACCTGAGTCCAGATCCTGCAGTAAAATCCTTCCACAGAAGTGCTAGGTGTGACCCTATTCTCCCGATTGGACTCAGACCAGTGACCCCACCTCAGTGGCCCTGTTCCTGGGTCACACACACAGGCCACATTCAGGAACAACTTTTTTGTTTGAAAGAAGCTTACTTCTTTCAACTTGCCAAGTTGAAAGTCACTGGCCTGTGTCACTGAGCCTCATACTTGGCTGTGGAGCTTTGTGGTGCCCAGAGGGCCTGAAAGGCTGTGCAGAGAGGACCTGGGGCCAGTGGGCAGCTGGGATGCCCACTCCCTGCCCCATCCCGTGGGCTGAGGTACCATCTCTTTCCAAGTGTCATTTTCCTCCAGCATAAAGTAGGGACAAGAGAACCTACCCACAGGCTCGTGAGGATTAAATTCACACGCACAGATATAAATACGTCTGCATGTGTCACCTCTGTGTTCAGAACACACACACATGCGCGCGCACACACACACACACACACACACACACACACACACACACACACACACGGGCTTCCAATCAGCCTGGCAGGCCGGGGCTGCCCAGTGAATGTTACCTTTGACATTCATCTCCCCAGGGACTGGATGTGGTCATGTCTCCCCACTTTCTGGAAGCTTATTTCAGAGCCTAATGCAGAACTAAAATAATGAGAACATTGTGGGATAATAACTTAAAACCCTCTAACAAAATATACATCTTGCATCAGTGAGGAATCGAACGTGACGACTGGGTGGCTGATCTCTATTAACATCCCGACAAGCAAGAACCAGCTGGAGCCCCGCTGGCCAGTGCCGAGCCCACATTCAGCTGCTTCTGTGTGACTGTCACAGTCATTATTCTCCTTCACCCGCGGCACTGCTCTGCTGGGGACCATGTGCAGATTCCTCCCCGTGTACGGGAGGCTCACTCTGGCCTGGAACGCGTTGAGGTCCTGCGGCTAATTCTGGCTTTACCTGGAATTCTGCCTTTGGCCGTGGTGCTCGCAGGCAGAGGCAGAACCATATTGCCAAGGAAGATTTCTTTCAAAATCAGTCTAACAAAACACATTGCAAATTTATCTCACAAGCAGAGTCCATTTGAAGTCAGTGCTGAAGTCGGAATTCAGAGGTGTTTACAGACCGCCGTGGAGGCTGGGGAAGGTGCCACAAGGCCTGAAGCTCAGTCGCCCCACAGTCTCAGAGCCCACAGTTGTGGGGGCGGGAAGGGGGGATGCAAATTCCGCAGAGAAGGCCGTGGAGGAGAAGGGATCAGGTCTGGCATCTGTGGGAGGCTGGGGGGAAGAGGGGCCTTCTTAACTCCATCCCTGTGCTTTGGCTGAGTTTTCTCTCCAGATACAAAGTCAACAAATACACCATGTTTTTATTAGTGCCTTTAGCACTGAGCGCAAAGTAATTGTGGGGGGCGGTTGTGACACACATTTTCCCTCTTGCACAGTGAGCTCTGTGGCTACTTTATATAATGCAGTCTTCCCAAATAAAGCACATTATTAATTATGTGTGGGTTACGGCAGTCAAAGTCATCACAAATCAAAACCAAATAGAAAGATACTGCTCTTTTTTTTTTTTTTTATCTGCTTTGGGCTTTTAATATTTTCAGAGATACCAAGAATAAATTACATCAGGAAGCGGGTTTCTAAAACGGCAATGCAAACCCTAAGTTTACAACTAAACCCTGCAGCTTGCACTTCTGATACAATGTTCTGAAATGCTCAGTGATGCTATAAAATCTCACCCATGGCAGAAATGGCAGACGGCTTGGGATGTTCGCGGCTGGCATCTGCCGCAGCAGGAATTTTCTTAATAGAACATATAAAAATGCCCTTGGCAGTATCCAAAATGGAAAAAGGAAAAAAGAAAACAAAAGGATATGTAAAAAAAATGAAATGTTGAAAGCAATCATAATTATTCTTTAAAGAGAGGATTTGATTGCTTAACCCAAGTCACCAGGGCATCATGATTACAAAGCTCATCACTCTTCCCATCCCAGGGTGAGTGGGGCCGTCTTAATAATCTAAAAAGCAGTGCGGCATCTCTCCCAACCTGAGCAAATCAATGATATCACTACCCTGCAGGGACAGCCTTTCTCTGTGTCCAGGAACACCAGCCATAACGTACTATCCCGTTACAAAGGAATGTCTCACCAAATGGATATTTGCTAAAATCCAGAAAGTGCAAGAGGTTTAAAACTCACCCTCTGTGGATATCAACAGAATAGGCTGGATCTTTATAGCAAACGAGAGTCATCCCAGGTTCCGTGGTGCTTCTTTACAACAGAATCCAGAGAGAACCACGGTAAAAATACAGCAAAGCGGGCAAGAAAGCAGAGGCTGTGACTGTCTCCAGAACACGGCTCTCTCTGCCCTGACGGGTTTGTGTGTGTGCACGTGTGTTCACGCAGGTGAGCTCTCCTGCACTCATTGTCTTATTAAAGTCGCTTTAACAAAATCATACAGACACAGTGGACCTACCCCCGTCATGCATTTTATTTCTAGATCACAGACCGAGAGCTATGAGAGCTATAAGCAATCTGCTAAATGATGCAGGAATTCAACATTCTGCTTATGAGTTAAGTTACGGTGTCTATTGGTTAAAATGTGAGCTCCTAAAATAGATGATTTTGGAAATGAAGTCTCATGGTTGGAGAAACAACACGCTTGTTGAGACAAAACAGGACAACAGGATGCTCTCCACGGGACAGGCCTGCAAGCCCACTGCCCAGCCCTCCGAGTTGGGCCACAGCCACCCACAAACTGCAGTGGTTTCACCAGAGCCTGTGGTTAAATAGACAGTTTTCCAGCCCTTTGTTAAACAGCCACTATTACAATGAAATTAAATTGCACAAAACTGCAATCACGTTATATTAAAACACAGTTAATGAATACTCAAAATTCCTTACTTCCTGATAATTTTGCCACATTTTATTATTATCTGTGCTACTGAGGTTATTTGCATCTATTATATCTTTAGGGCAGAAACATTATACAATGATGTGCTGTTCTCACCCATTCCCAGCTCCACATCTGAGGATGCTGCACTGGTAGCTTGAAAGGACCCTCGGATTTACACCATGGGAATTGGCAGACACTGATGCCTAGGTCAGCCCTGCCCCAGTCCAAGCGCAGAGCATAGTGGCAGCTGTCCAGCAGCAGGGCGCTGTTGAAGCAGCCCCTACGGTCCACCAACTTCGCGTCACATGTTTTAAGTGAAGGAGCATTAGCCAAACGGTTTCATCCTGTAATCTGATTTCGTGAAGGACTGGTTACACCTCTTCTTAGTAAAAGGGGAACAGATGATTCCTGTTTGACCACAATACAGATATGTGTGAGATTCTGCTTACTGGGAAATATAAGGCAAGAATGTCATTTGCAGAAAAAACTCAGTAGTGAATGTTGTAGGGTTGTCAGAACAATCCACAACCAACTGAATTAACAATGCTGCTTTCCAAGAAGTGGTAAAATTCAAAACTACAAAGGCATTCAGAGTTGAGATGGCCCAGCTGTGTAGTAAAGGATCCCACCTCAGCCAAAGACAGGTCTGGCTTTTGCCCTTGGCTCCCGTGAGGTCATCTCTAGGCCTGTGGAATGCCCACCAGATAGAAGGGCATTTCTTTCCTTGGGGGCCTTGGGACAGCTGGACACCTACGTGATGTGGGGTAGGGGCTTGAGTGATCTGGGACATCAACCCCCAGAGGGGCTGGGGATATGGGAGTCAGGTCAGCCACCTAGTCAGTCAATCATACCCGTGTGACGGTGCCCCAGATGAAGACTCAGGACACAGAGGCTGTAATGAGTGTCCCTCATGGCCACATACCACGCACACCGTTCACCCACTGCTGAGAGGATATGCTGTCCTAATTCCAGGGGACAGGACAGGGGAAACTTTGGTGCCCACCTGATTCTACCCCACACCATTTGGCTGATTTTATTGGTGCCCTTTGGCCGTAAAAAACCATAACCATGAGTATAACAGCTTCTAGAGAGTTCCGTGAGTCCTTCTACAGAACCACTGAATCCAAGGATGGCTTTGGGAATTGCTGTAACTCTTTACTCGCCTGTTTTACACACATCACACGGGTGGCGTGGACAGGACGGCTTCTCTGCAGGAGAACCACAGACTCCGCACATAGGCAGTGGTCTCCTGCCCTTCCTGGGAAGCAGTGTGTGCTCATGGGTCGTGGCATCTGTCCGTGGGGCGCAGATGGTGAGGGCGTGGAGGGGAGGAGCAATCACATGCCTCATGCCCAAGGCAACATTTCAGAGACGTGGTTGCAGAATCTCCAACAAGTCGAGGGTATTGAGACTCAAGAGCTCCCACTGCAAGGTGTCAGGAAAAACCAGGAACCTCCTGTGCCGGTACCAGGAGGTGTTTAACAAAGGTTACCTCTGTGAACGAAATGGTCTGAGACATTCTTCGTTGAGGTTTACTTGTTCGATTCAGGCAAACCGGTCGTGGCTTTGAGAACCTGTAATAAAGAGCCACACGACCCTCGGCTGGGACCTGTTTCTTCATGAGACAGAGGGGATTTCAGTCCCTTCATAGGTTGTTATGGGAATTAACCGAAATAAAGTTTGCAGTGGTTCCCTGGCAAGCCTGGGGTAGAGCAAACACAGAATGGCAAATTTCCCTACAGCCAAAGTACCTCAAGAATGGAAGAAAAAGTATCCAATGTACTCAGCCCTACTATGAAACTAATTTATGGCTTTCATATGAAAGCTATAACCCAATCATAACCTAAGAATCGGGGGACGGGGAACGGGTGGGAGGGGGAGGATGGGCGGAGGGAGAGTGATTGGTGGGATTGCACCTGCGGTGCATCTTACAAGGGTACACGTGAAACTTATTAAGTGTAGAATATAAATGTCTTAACACAATAACTAAGAAAAAGCCAGGAAGGCTATGTTAACCAGCGTGATGGAAATATGTCAAAGGGTCTATAAAACCAGTGTATGGTGCCCCATGATCGCATTAATGTACACAGCTATGATTTAATAAAAAAAATAAAAAAAATTTCCCTGCAGCCAATGAGAACAGCAGGACTTGGGTGGGAAAGCGTCAGGGAAGGAAGCTTCAAAGCAGAACAGAGGTTTTCCAGCAGCTACAAAGACCTACCAGGAAAGGACTAATTCTTAATGCATTGTCACCTTAACGAAGACACTGTCATCTTTTACTTGTAAAACAAATATTCCAGTCAAGGATGGAAATTCTGGGACTGCACTGAGCTGCCTGCCCGGCGTTTCTTCTTTTAGTCAAACAACCCCCTTTTTATTTGTTCTCAGCATCAGCATTTGTCCTCCTTAGTCACATTGAGAGGAACTATTAAGCCTGGGCTTGGAGCTGTCACTAAACTAATTTTCAGCCAAACTTCGGTAAAGATAACCCAGCCGTGTTCACATATTGTCAAATATCTGGAAAGAAGTTTACATAAACATTTGAGTCAAAGTCTGAGGTTTGGGCCTGTATAGCCCTAAGTAAGTTCTTTGTAAATACCTGGCTACCCCTGCCCACTGTCAGTCAGATCTCGTGGGGTGAGGGCCGCCACCCAGACCTTGGAGTGGAAACTCACATCTCCTCTGGTGGGTGTGAGCACGTCGCATGCCGTGCACGAGCCGAGCCAGATTTTGACGCACACTCAGAATTAAGGACTGACCCAAAAGACTGACCCACAAACCCTGCTGTCCCAAACAAGACGCCCTCTTCATCTGTGAGCCCGGGGCATGCAAAATAAGTTGGAAACTGGCCTACCGCAAACATGAGAAACCTCAAATTTGTTCCTGCAAAAAGTCCTATTTTATGTCCTAAAACAAAACAAAACAAAACAACAGACTTGAGAATCTGAGGTTTTTTTTTTTTTTTTTTTTTTTGGGGGGGGGTGTGGTTTTTTGTTTATTTTTTTTTGTTTTATGGTTTCTAGAAAATACCGGGGGGGAAAACTGAACATAACCTTTGGAAGCAT
>CAUYPK010170152.1:0-25248 GCA_963574355.1 Loris lydekkerianus
AGAAAGGAAGAACAAAGACAGGGAAGGAGGGCGGGGAGTGGTGCTTTGGTGTGTGCCACACCTTTTGGGCGCAAGACACGACTGTAAGAGGGACTTTACCTAAAAAATGCAATCAGTGTAACCTGGTTTATTGTACCCTCAATGAATCCCCAACAATAAAAAATAAAGACAAAACAAAACAAAACAAACAAAAATTGTTTACTATTAAAAAATAATAAATAAATAAATAAATAAATAAACCTAAGACATGAAACTATAAAAATACTAGAGGAAATTGCAGGGAAAACCCTTGAAGAAATCACTCTGGGCGAGTATTTTATGAGGAGGACCCCCTGGAAAATTAAAACAGCTTCAAAAATACACTACTGGGACTTGATCAAGCTAAAAAGCTTCTGCACAGCCAAGAACACAGTAAGTAAAGCAAGCAAACAGCCCCCAGAATGGGAGAAGATATTTGCAGGTTATGTCTCTGACAAAGGTTTAATAACCAGAATCCACAGAGAACTCAAACGCATTAACAAGAAAAGAACAAGGGATCCCATCGCAGGCTGGGCAAGGGATTTGAAGAGAAACTTCTCTGAAGAAGACAGGCGCATAGCCTTCAGACATATGAAAAAATGCTCATCATCTCTAATCATCAGAGGAATGCAAATCAAAACTATTTTGAGATATCATCTAACTCCAGTGAGAATAGCCTATATCACAAAATCCCAAGACCAGAGATGTTGGCGTGGATGCGGAGAAAAGGGAACACTTTTACACTGCTGGTGGGAATGCAAATTATTACATTCATTCTGGAAAGATATAAGGAGAACACTTAGAGATCTAAAAATAGAACTGCCATTCAATCCTGTAATTCCTCTACTGGGCATCTACCCAGAAGACCAAAAATCACATCAAAACAAAATATTTGTACCAGAATGTTTATTGCAGCCCTATTTGTAATTGCTGAGTCATGGAAAAAGCCCAAGTGCCCATTGATCCACGAATGGATTAATAAATTGTGGTATATGTACACCATGAAATATTATGCAGCCTTAAAGAAAGATGGAGACTTTACCTCTTTTATGTTTACATGGATGGAACTGGAAAATATTCTTCTTAGTTAAGTATCCCAAGAATGGAAGAAAAAGTACCCAATGTACTCAGCCCTACTATGAAACTAGTTTAGGGCTTTCACATGAAAGCTATAACCCAGTTGCTACCTGAGACTGGGGGGACGGGGAAGAGGGAGGGGAGGAATGGGGGAGGAGGGTAGAAGGAGGGGAACTGGTGGGATCACACCTGCGGTGCATCTTGCAAGGATATATGTGAAATTTAGTAAATGTAGAATGTAAATGTCTTGGCACAACAACTAAAAAAATGCCAGGAAGGCTATGTAGACTTGTGTGATGAAAATATGTCAAACGATTTATGAAACTAGTGTATGATGCCCCATGATCATATTGATGTGCACAGCTATGATTTAATTAAAAAAAATTAAATTAAATTAAAAATAAAAGAAGTATATAGGCACTGTGGTGAGTTCCTGTAGTCCCAGGTTCTTGGGAGGCTGAGGCAGGAGAATCACTTGAGGCCAATAGTTTAAAGTTTCTGTGAGCTATGGTGCCATCACACTCTAACAAGAGCAATGAAACAAGACTCTGTCTCAAAAATATAAAAAAAAAAAAATATAAATTGATGGAAAAATCAAATCTTTTACTGAAGTGCAAACATTTAGGATGTTTCCCTTAAAAAGACAAGATCTACAGAAAATATTTAGACATATTTACACACTGACCATAAGAATTGATGGCCACCAAAATTAACACCCTGAAACTTAAGGAAAAAAACCTAGCTTCCACAATGATGCAAAGGATAAAAGTAACCATTGGAATTTCACAAAATAAAATGACTAGAACTCCACCACACTTACCAATTCTCTCAGTAAATGTTAATGTCTTTAATTCCTCACTGAAGAGGCACAGGCTTCCTGATTGTATATAAAACCACAATTCATCCATATGCTGCCTGCAGGCAACATGCCTAGCCTCAAAGGCCAAAGTAAGACTAAGGGTGAAGGGATAGATAGCAATATTTCAGACAAATGGAAATCAGAGGAAAAAATGTGTTACAATTCTATTTTCAGATACAAGTGGATTTAAGCCAACTAAATTTTAAAAAGACAAAGATAAGCACTTTATATTTGTATAGATAACAACAAAACGAGAAGACATTTCAATTTTAAATAATTATTCACCCAACTTAAATGCTCTCAGATTTGTGAAACAGAACTTATTTAGTCTGAGCAATATGATATCCTATAACGCCATAACAGTAAAGGACTTTAACACTACTCTTACAAAGATGGACATATACTCAATACAGAAACTGAACTATGATACAAGGGAGTCAAATAAAACAGTAGAACAACTGTACTTTATAGACATGTACAAAATACACCATCACAAAGCTAATATATTTTCTTATCGGTGGCCATGGAATATTCTCAAAAAAATCATATTCTATGAAACAAATCAAACCTCAACACAAATTTAAAAATTGATATTATACCATGTATCTTCTCAGACCACAAGGCAATTAATATGTAACCCAACTATAAAAAAAATTTTCATTCCCACACAAAGGCATGAAAACTAAACAAACTTATGTTGAATGACAGTTGAGTCAAGACAGAGATAAAAAAGGAAGTCATTAACTTCCTGATCATAACAATAATGAAGAGACAAGCAATCATAATGTGTGGGACACTCCAAAACCAGTCCTGAGAGGAAAATTTATTGCATTAGATGCCTAAATTAAAAAAAAAAAAAACAGAAAGAGAGCAGATCAACAATCTAATGAGTCATCTTAAATGGAAAAGGAAGAACAATCCAATCCCAAAACTAGCAGAGAAAATGAAATAAACAAAATTAAGTCAGAAATAAATTAAATTGAAAACAGAAGAATCATTCAGAGAATTAATGAAACAAACAGTTGGTGCTTCAAAAAGAAAAATAAAATTGGTAAACTATACGTCAGATTGTTACAGGAAGATGAAACCCAAGGGAAAGAAGTAAGACTTAGAAGCCATATTTAAAAAAGGAAAAACTTTATTCTAGTCAGCGGATTGACAGCAGACCAGAGTTAAATGGCCACACTCTCCAACTGGCTCTGTCTTCTCCTTTTCATTTCCAGTCAAAAATTCTGGCCCACAGGTACCTTTCTCACTGGTCAGTTTGAATCAAGCTGGAGAAGCAGACTTTGGCTTTTACAGAACCACAGACTTTTACAAAAGCAGAAGAAAGCATTAGTTTCCAGGTTCCAAGAAAATACGTTTTTACTAAGTCTTAAGAGCTGAGTCAGGACAGAGAGGGTCTTGAAGGTGTGTCCTTGAGACTTCCTTGAGAAGAATTCTGTTCTCTTAGACTTCACTTTCCTCAGGTATCCTCTCTCATTTCCCCTTTAAAGACTCCACATATATTTTAATTTGGGCGTCTCACTATCAGCTTGCTCCTGTAGAAGCCAGTAATGTTTCATATAGAAGATATAGAATGCAGTTTTTTTTTTTGTTTGTTTGTTTGTTTTGACAACTGTCTCAACCATCCAACATGTGGCCTTTATTACTAGTGGGAGACAGAGAATAATTAAGCAAACTCTGGTGATGGCTAGTATTCCTTCCAGTAAGGTTTTTAATTCTCTACAAATTGAAAACCATTGTCTTCACAAGTTTTTAGGGCTTTACCTATTCCAAATCTGCACCAGGACATGGGCCAAATGTCTGGGTTTTTCATTACTATGTTTTCTATGACTTCTACTTGGTTATCGATTTTTTAAGACTAGCTCCATGGTTTACACTGACCTATGGAGCAATCTGTCTGTTTCATGTAACTGATTTCTGTTCTGTTTGAAGTTAGGTTAGCAATACTTACAGACATGTTAGTTTTCTAATTAATGTCCTGGAAGTTTCCTTTTAGTCTTATGACATTTAATCTCCAAAGTCATCAGAAATTTGAATTTGGGAACACTTGCCAGCTTTTTCTAATACTTTCCTTGAAGGACAAACTTTGGACTTAGCCAGTTACAAAAACACTGTCTGAGATAAATTAAAGTTACTAATAACATACATTAAGACAGACCAATATTCAATATTAGAACACACACACACACACACACACACACACACACACACACACACACACATATAATCCATAGAAAATTAACCACTGTTTCATATTTGACAATATTTCCTATACAGTTTTAACATACCAAATAAGTCTAATATGTCTTTCTCAGAATTTCAGTGGTCTTAATATTATAGAAAGACCAAATTTAGAGTTTTGATTTTTGGAAGTTTCATTAAATATCAAAGGCTTGAAACAGTTGTTCAAACAAGATCACAAGCCAGAGCAATACACAGTCAAATGGATCATATCAAAATTACCTTTTATGAGCCTTATTCAACCTGCATAGAAAATTTACAAAGTTCACATCCCTTCTGGTTTGTCCTGCCTTTCATTTTCTTAAGTAACCATTTTGTTTCAGGACAAAATTTACCACACAAGATTCTTTCTTACACAATGCCACTTTTCTTTCTAATTTTTCTTATTCTCATAAAACCACTTTTCACAAAATAAGATCAGTTTACTATGAAGTTAATTATTCACTTGGCTAAACTGATAATTAGAAGGTTTAAAAGGTAGGCATCTTATTCTTTGACAAAGACTCAATTTCCAAAAGAATCTAAACAACAAAATTATTGCATTTTACAAATGAGATACATGCTATGGAATATAACATGACTTTGAGGTTTTAAGTTACTGAAAAATGTTCTGAAACCACAACATAGGCATAATTTAATTGTTCCCCTAAGTTTTACATGGTTACATAGTATCAAATATGGCCACAAAGAACAGAACCTGTGTCCTTAATTCATTCACCAGGTGCAGAATTCAAGACAGAAAGAAGGAAAATGGAACATCCAGTTTCTCTCAGAATATCAAAGGGGAAAAGTTGGAGCAGGAAAGAAGCTACCATGTAGACTATACTGTGCCCTGTAGCTGCTGGCCTAAATATGGGGAACATGTCCCTTAGGCCTCAACATAGCTACTTTTCTAGACCTCAGAATAAAGAGGCTCAAAATAAAGAACATAAGCTCATAGTTGAATATAGCAAATTTAGAAATATTATAGAAGTGGTGGTTTTATAATTTTAGAACATTTGAATTTTTTCATTTTTTTATTTTATTCATTTATTATTATTTTTTTTTTTTTTGCGTTTTTTGGCCAGGGCTGGGTTTGAACCCACCAACTCCGGCATATGGGGCCAGCGCCCTACCCCTTTGAGCCTCAGGCACCACCCCACATTTGAACTTTAATAACAGGCTTTAAACTAATTGTATCTCTAAGGATATCAGAATCACCTGAACAAGGCATTTTAGTCTTTCCTGCTCCCACAAAGTTCTCAATCTCCTTGGAGACATAGTTACTGCATAATCTTCTGTAAACATTTTCTTAAAATTCTTCAGCATAGTTTCAAATGGGGTGGGCTTCCCCTGTGTATTTTCTATTTCCTTCCCTCAGACAAACCACAAACACATAACAGATGGGATAAAAAAAGAGGTCATAGATGGGATAAAAAAGGGTCACAAATGAGGTAAAAATGGGGTTATGGACAGGGGGCAATCACACAATCATATCACCCTGTAAAGTGGGAGGAGGACCACGCCTATTGTTATCCATCTCGGTCAGTCTCCAAGCACTCACAGGCACACAATTCTAAGATTTTACAACCTATTTCCTAACCTGGACAGCTTCAGATTCCCTCTAGATCTGGCATGAGTAGTGCTCAGTAGGTGCTGAGAGTTGATCATGCTTCCCTTCTGCTCTTCTTGAGCAGACCTGTTGATCAGTCTTCCCTTGCCTCAAATGTCTCCTACTGCAAGTTCCAGTTCCTGTGTGCTAGTTCCTTCTGCTTTTTTACTTCTTGAAGACTCACCAAATGGATCTTTTCTCTGCCTAGTTGATCCATTCACACAGGGAGGCAAAACTGGTGTCCCTGGAGTGCTCAGTGGCTCACATCACCCAGGCTGATTGGACCCGCTATGGGTTTCCAGAGAATAGGCATCAAGCACTACATAAGTCTGAGCCTGTTCTTTCCTCAGGCGGTCTCAATTCTCAGTCAGGGAACCAGAAATGTTGCAGGAAGACCAGGTCCAATGGAAAGAAAGAACACCCACACACAGTGTTTAAAAGAGGAATGAGTTTATTCTAGCTGGCAGAGTGATGGTAGATCAGAGTACAAAATGGCCACACTCCTCAACTGTTTAAGTCTTCACCTTTTTATCTCTAGTCAAAAATTTTGGTCCAATGGTAACTTTCTCTTTGGTCAGTTTGAATCAAACTGGAAAAGTAGGTTTATGCTTTTTACAGAATGATGGGCTTTTATAAAAGTGGAAGCAAGCTTTATTTTCCATTTCCCAGGAAATTAAGTTTCTACAAATTCTTAAGAGCTAAGTCACAATAGGGAAGACATTGAAAGTGTGTCCTTGGGGCCTCCTTGAGAAGACTTCTCCTGGGTATCCTCTGTCAAGTTAACCAGAAATAGAATACTAAATTCTTTAATAACCTCAATCAGAAATGAAAAGGGGGAAATAACAACTGATAGCTCAGAGATACAAGAGATTATTTCTGACTATTACCACAAACTCTATGCCCAGAAATTTGACAATGTGGGGTAAATGGATCAATACCTGGAGTGACACTATCACCCTACACTTAAATAGGAAGAAATAGATCTCTTGAACATACTAATATCAAGCACTGAGAGTGAGGAAACAAGAAAAAAGTTCCAATAAAAAGCAAAAAGGCTGGGAGCAAATGGCTTCACATTAGAATTCTATCACACCTTCAAAGGTGAGCTTATACCTATCCCGCAAAACCTATTCCAAAACAGTGAGAAGGAAGTAACTTTCCCCAGCATGTTCTATGAAGAAAATATCACCTTGATTCCAAAACTAGGAAAGAATGCAAGTAAAAAGGAGCACTACAGACCAATTTCATTAATGAATATTGATGCAAAAATACTCAACAAAATCATAGCTATATCACCCAAACCCAGTGAGAGTAGCCCATATCACAAAGTCTAAAAGCTGCAGATGCTGGCATGAATATAAAGAGAAGGGACCAGTTTTACACTATTGATGGAACTGCAAACTGATACGACTTTTATGGAAGGAAGTATGGAGAATCCACAAAGAACTTAAATTAGACCTTCCATTTGATCCTGCAATCTCATTCCTAGGCAACTACCCAAAAGAAAAAAATCATTTTATTGTAAAAACATTTGTACTAGACTGTTTATCATAGCTAATTTTGCAATCGCCCAAATGTGGAAACAACCTAAATGCTCACCAACTCAGGAATGTATTAACAAGCTGTATTATATTTATATGATGAAATACTATTCAACCATTAAAAAGATAGGGACTTCTTAAATTTTGTATTAACCTATATAGTGTTGTAACACATTTTTCTTAGTAAAGTATCACAAGAATGTAAAAACAATAATCCAATGTACTCAATTATAATATGAAGGCAGTAGACAGTTTAATACATAGCTACACAAGAGAAAAACTCAAATCAGTTCAAATTTTGGGCAGGGAAATGAAGGATTGGGGAGAGTGGAGGATGGAGGGAGGTGGGTACTATGATGTATGGCACACTTCTTGGTGGAGGGACACAATTATAAGAGGAACTTTGCCTAACAAATGCAATCAGTGTAACCTAATTCTTTGTACACTCAGTGAATCTGAAAAAATAAAAATAAAAAAATGAAGTAAAGCTACATGCATCAGTGTTACTTAGTCATTAATATGAAATATTGAGCAAAAATAAATATAGTCATAGGAAAATAAACACATTATAATTCCATTTATATAAATATCAATAATAAACAAAACTGGGTGCGGGACACAACTACAACAAGAACTTTACCTAACAAATGCAAGCATTGTAACCTAATCATTTGAACACTCATATTAATCTGAAATTTTAAAAAACAGATAATACTATACTGGTGGTTCAATGGTGGTTTCTGTTACCATCAGATTGACTAGTAGAGTATTCATAGTGCAAGATGCTTGAGAAAGTCTTAAGTCAACAGTATTGAGTCCTAAATGAGCTGTCACTTTGAAGTCACATTTTATAAGCATTTTAAAGTAGGTTATAGAAGTCATTGACATTTTTTAATATACAAGACCTGAAAATATGAGCATTTTGTTTATTATACAAGTTCAGACAATTAAGTTCACAAACCCATTCTAGAAAAAGTGTTATATATCATATTGCTGAATATCATTATGGTCATCTTTGAAGTACTCTGTTTGCCCATCTGGTAACCATAGTAATATTTAGCAATGAAGTATGTTGCACACATTTTACTCCAATAAAGTATTTACAATTATTATATTTATATTATAATATGGAAATTATATATTTTTGTTTTTTATTTCATATTCACAGCACTTCAAATGTTATTTAAATATTATTTTATATTTATCCATATATAAAACATTTTCAAATCTCTTCATTAATTATTTTAGCTGCAAATTATTATCTGAATTATTTTCTTTTTAAATGAAAATTTTAATTTAACTTTTTAGGGTTCATTTTCTTTAAACTGAAGACTTTCTATCATGATTATTTTTTACGTGAAGCCTGCAAGAAATTAATTCTTTCAGGATTTATTTAAATATATGTCTATTTTCATAATTCTGGAAAAAAAACTTTTTACCTAGATATTGAATTTTCCATTAACAATTGCCAACTCCAACATTTTTAAAGACTAAATTTTCCTTTACTCTGGTTTTTATTGTTTCTTATAAGAAGATAACGATATACCTAATTGTTACTTCTTTGATTGCAGAATTATTTTGTCTGTCTTTAAGACTTTCCCCCTGTCTTGTTTTTCTGCAACTTGACAATGCTGTACATAACTGTGATTTTATTTATTTATATCCTTTGGTTTGCTGTGCTTTTTACACTTGTATTTTGCAGCTCCTCAATTGTGGAAAAATGGCTATTCTGTCTTCATATACTTAATCTTTTGTACTGCTGTTGTCCTTTGCTTCTGAGAATTTAATTACACATGTGATAGTATTAAATTAGTTGATACTATTAATGCTTATGTTAAGTGCTCATTTGTTTTCTTTTATATACTGTCCACTTTAGTTTTAAAGTCATCTACTGTCAGTAATTGAGACCAAATTCCATCTCCTGTGGTGTTCCATCAGCAAATAAATATTTTATTGAAAATATTTTACATTTATTTCTATAATTCTACATTTGTTCTTTTAAAAAGGTTAATTTTTCTTTAAATCTCCTATTTTTCTAATTATTTTGCTAATTCCACTATATAAAGTTTTCATTCATGTACAAAATCCTGTGGATTCATTTTAATTTTCTTCCATAATCTTTCATGTTTTGATTATATCATCTTCTCATACTTCCAAATGTTATTATTGTGAAATGTATGTTCTTTATAAAAATTGAAAGTATAATTTGAGGCAGTAGATGATGTTATAACTATACAAAAATAAATTATCTTTGCTGTGTCAGGCAAATAGATGTGAACGCAATAAAAAAAACAAAAACACTTAAAAAGCAACAGCATCTTTGCAACCGTGTGTGGGGAGACTGAGGAGAGAAGAATCCAGGCACCACTAGCTTGTGGGCTTTACTGAGAAACATCACTTTGGGGGCACCGGGAAACAGTGGGAGTCATAAGGAACCAAGGACGAGGAGGAAAACAACAGATACATGGCAAGTGGATACAAATGGTATGAGACCAACCTTGATGTCCATAGTGGCTGCCACAGGAGACAATACAGCGGCAGAGAGATTGCAAACAAGGAAGGCCTTCCCTGCGGACTTTTGGATTTTTCTGGACTTGAGAACTAGGTTGAATTACCTTAGGAGACATTGGGTGAATAAACAAGTGCCTTTGAACAGCTCCCAGAGGCTGGGATTGATCTGGGGAGGAGTGGAGCCTTCACTGTTTGGCTACAGGCTGGGTGCAGCCATTGTGGGAAAGCTGCCCTGCAGGCTCGGCCCTCAGGGTCCCAGAATGAGGCACGTGCTGTGAGACCTTGGATGAGTGACTAAGTGACTTTAACCAGCACCCAGAGGTTGGGACTGAGATGCCAGGGAGGAGTGGAACTTTCATCATTTGGCTACAGGCTGCAGCACAAACAATATGGGAGAACTGACTTGAAGGCTCATCCCTCAGGGACAGAGAGAGAGGCTGGGTAGTATGCACCTGATTAAGTGGGCAGTCACTTTGGGAGAGATTCGAGCAACACATGCTTTCCCAGGAAAGACTCTGCTTAGCCACAGATCATAGTTCGGAAATGTCAAGGCATGTATATTAATCTGGCTGAGGAGAAACCCAGGCTCCCAATGCTTTGGGGTTTGAGGCAAAGAAGTCAGAGAGAACTGCAGTCTCCATCATACACAGCAGTATCAACATTGTGATTATCATCTTGTGTCCCAGAAGATCACCTGTTGCCCAGGCACTATTCAGCAAGATACAAACACACACACACACACACACACACACACACACACACACGTTTATATCTGAGGCTATCCATATATATGTATAGTTTTTTTTCTGTTTTTGTTTTTCAACTTTTCCCCCCTAGTTTTTTTCTTTTCCTTTTTTTTTTTTTTTTTTTTTCATTTTTTCTCAGCAAAGTAATTATTCATTATGGCCTTCTATAATAATAAGAACTTAATTTTTGCTGGTACTTTTGCCCCTGTTATTTGTTCTTTTTCCCACAATTTTCTCCTGTAAGGTTTTTGTTTGTTTTGGTTTGATTCATAGTATTTTGGTTTTTCTTCTCTATTTGGTAAAGGTGGGGTACTGTGTCTGTTCAGGCTGACAAAGAGCTGCAGATATCAGGGGAACCACCAACAAACACCCCCAGAGGTTGAGAAGTTTTAGGTGTGGGTCAAAGTACCCTAATGTACACAACTATTACTTCTGTCTGTCTCTTTCTGTGCCTCTGTTACTTTTGGCAATCTTCTCTTTTGCTCATGCCTGTTCCTTTATCTTTTCTCTTTTTTAGACCTTTTATCTCTTCTTCTTCTTCTTTTTCTTCTATTCCCTCATCCTTTTAGTCCTACACCAAAAGGACATATCAACACCTTACAACACAAACACAGTTACTTAAAGATAATAATAATCATGGGGAAGAAACAGCAGAAAAATCCTAGCAACATGAGAAACCAGACCAAAGCAACTCTCCCAAAGGACCATGAAGTAGCTACTGCAGAAGATTCCATGTATAAAGAAATGTTAGAAATGACAGAAGGTGGATTTAAAACATAGCTGATAAAAACAATGAAGCAAATTTCTGAGAGTGTGGAAAATAACCAAAATAAATCCAAGAACAGAATCAAATAAGAGATGAACACTATGACGAATGTTGAAAGGATATAGCAGAGATTAAGGAATTGAATCAGTCAATTAGGGAACTTAAAGATTCAGTACAGAGCATCAATAGCACATTAGACCATGTAGAAGAATCACAGTAGTGGAGGATAAACCTCTTGAGCTAACTCAGGCAGTCAAAGAGAGAAAGAAATAAAAAAAGATGGAGAGAAAGCAGAAAGTTCATTGACAGAATTATTGGACCTCATCAAACATTCAAACATACGAGTTATAGGTATCCCTGAAGGAGAAAAAGAAAGCCCCAGAGGAATGGAAACCATATAAGAGAATATCATAAATGAAAATTTCCCAAATATCAACAAAGATTCTGACACACTCATTTCAGAGGAATATTGGACCCCAGATCACCCCAACGCAAATAGAGCTTCTCCAAACACATTGTTATCAACATGTCCAAAGTAAAGACACAAGAAAAGATTCAGTAAGCTGCAAGGAGTAAGCGCCAATTGAAAAGCATGGGGCAAATCCATCTGGGTGACTGCAGACTTCTAAAATGAAAATTTTCAAGCCAAAAGACAATAGACATCTACAACTAATATACATCTATAAAATAATACTCAGTTCAGAATTCAATATCCTGCTAATGTAAGCTTTTAAATTGACAGAGAAATTAAATCATTTACCAATATGCAAACATTTTGAAAGTTTGCCATAACAAGACCAGCTCAACAACGAATATTTAGACCTATTCTATACACTGATCATTGCAATGGACCACCAGCAAAGTAAACACCCAGAAACTAAAGGAAAAAACGTAGCTTCCACATTGATGCAAAAGATAAAACTAAGCAATGGAAATTCACAAAATAAGATGAATATAACTCAACCACACATAGCAATTATCTCAATAAATGTTAATGGTTTGAATCCCCCACTGAAGAGGCATAGGCTGGCCAATTGGATAAAAAAACACAAGCCACACATTTGCAGTCTGCTGGAAACACAGCCTAGAAGTACAAAGAAAAACTCAGGTTTAAGGGATGGAAGACAGTTTTTTCAGGTAAATAGAAATCAGAAGAAACAAGGGGTTGCAATCTTATTTTAAGATACAAGTGGATAAAAAGCAAATAAAGTCAAAAGAGACAATGATGGACACTTCACATTGGTCAAGGGAAAAAATACAACAAGAAGATATTTCAATTCTAAATATTTATGAACCCAATTTAAATACTTCCAGATTCTCAAAACAGACCTTAATTAGTCTGAGCAATATGATATCCTATAATTTCTAATAACTCATCACAATTAGAAATTAAAGATACTCCTGCTGCTAATATGTGCTTTTCTTTCAAAATAACACTGATAAAATGCTGGAAATAAATGTGTATTTTGCTGTTCTGATTTGTTACTACTTTAGCTATTGTCATGGTTCTATGCTAGTAAAAATACTATTTCTACTTATAATTTGTTTCCCAAACTTAATGGCAAAATTAAATTTATAAGATATATGCAACCTATTTTTTATAAGAATGTTCAATCTGCCTATACAGTCATATAATTTCTAAAATAAATAGTGATCACTTCCCAATTAGCATTGTCACTTGTAAGAAATTACATGCAGCCAGAAATCTTATTTTATTATTACTACTACTACTATTCTTATTACTAGAGGCCCTGGATTCAGAATTTGATGCATTTGCTTATTTTCAGTATTTCATACCTTGTGGCAGTCAACATGCATATTTCCTGAGTTGAGGACAAATTTGATTCCCTAAAACATCTGTTTGTGAATATATTTGTGAAAATAATGATTATTTACATAGTTTTATGCACAATCATGGAGTTTAAAACAAAGAACTTTGAAGTGAACATATTTGAACCCTCTGGTAATTTATGGAAAATTATTACAAATGTGAGAGGATGATTCAGCCCCTATAAATTTTCTTTTATTTTAAGACTTATGTTTCTCATGCCAATGTGTAAAACATGTAAACCACATTATTCTTCTGAAACGTTATTTGTATTTTAATGTTAGCGTGAAGATGAACTGAATTTCTTATGATAAAAAGTATTTATGTCTGTGAAAAGAATGATTATAACTTCATTGCTTGAAATTAATAACACTTATTTGTTTTAAAATTATTATTATTTTAATTTCAGAATATTATAGGGGTGATCAATTTTTTGTTACATAATTTGCTTCCTTACATTTTAATTCAAGTGATAAGTGTACCCTTCACGTAGAAGTGTGCACTGTACTAGTTAGGTATAAAATTACCCATTCCTTTCTGGCCCTTCCGTCCTACTTGACCATCATTAAGTTTTACTTCCATATGTGCTCAGAGTATCAATTGATTAGTTCCGATTTAGTATTGAGTACATGTGGTGTTAATTTTACCATTCTTGCAAAATTTCACATCTAAGAATGCACTCCAGTTCTATCTAGGTTGTTACAATAGATATTAGATGACCATTTTTTATGCCTGAGTAACAATCCATGGTATACACATATCACATTTGATTAATTCACTCATGGATTGATAGACTTATGGGTTGTTCACAATTGTGAATTGTGCTGCTATAAACATCAAGTGCAGTATCTTTTTGATAAAATGTCTTTTATTTCTTTGAATAAATATCAAGTAGTGGGATTTCTGGATCAAATTATAGGTCTACTTTTAGATCTTTGAGGTATCTACATACTTTTCATAAAAGTTGTACTAGTTTAACTTTTATTTATTATTTATTGAGTACACTTAGGGTGTACAGAACGAAGTGATTTTTTTTCCCAAAATATTATAAGGGTACAAATATTTCTGGTTACATGGATTTGTTTTATATACTTTGAATCAGGGATATAAGTGTGTGCGTCACACACTCAGTCCACACTGTTGTCTGCTTCTCTGCTCACAGGCCCAGCTGGAGCCAGTGTCCATGTCCCTGCCCACTGGTCTCAGTCCACACCCATTAAGCCTCTGCTTGCCACACCAGGTGGAGTCAGGGGACCACAACCCTGCCTGCCAGTCTCAGTCCACTGCCTGGCAAGCTTCTGTTTGCAGGCTCTGTTGGAGTCAGGGCACCACGCCCTGCTCACATGTCTCAGTCCTTACAGGGTAAGCCTCTGCTCACTGGCCCTGCTGTAGACAGGGGACCAAGCCCTTGCCCTCAGGTCTTGGTTCACACCCAGAAAGCCTCTGCTTGAGGGTTCTGTTGGAGTCAGTGTACTACACACTTTCCCTAGGTCACAGTCTGCACCAGGCAAGGTGCAGGGGATGAGGAAAAGCCCTGCCTGCCAAACTCAGCCCACACAGCGCATACACTCTCCCACTGTGGGTGCCATCAGAGCCAGGGGTTCTGTATCCCTTCCTGCCAGATACAGCCTGAACCAAGGGTCAACAACTGGCTGGGCATAGTCATAACCAGGGGACTGCTCATCCTCCTGCCAAGTGTCCCTTTCTTCCAACACCCTCTTTCTTCCCCATTAGATACAGATTCTGTCCTGATGGTTGGTGGTCCAGACTATTCCCAGATCTCTCAGGAATAGACCAAACACTGCACTCTTCAGGGGCAAAACTTCAGACTGCCATGCAAGTGGGGAATGGTAGGCTTGGAATTTGGACTTGTGAGGGACAATATATGTTCAGTTTTATGCCTGGTGGGATTGTGTTTAGTTTCATAAGTGAGATCTCCCTGGAGAAAGAGACCTAGTGTTTATCAGCTCTCTCCAGCAGGGTAAAATGAAAAATCTATTTTTCCCTCGTCTCTCACAGATAGCCTGGAGCAGGCCTTCCACTTGGAGGAGGGGTCTCCTGTCCTGTAGTCAATAGGCTTTGTACCTGTAATTTGTTTTCTTCAATGCTCTTCCTTGGAGTTACAGCTTACTTAACTTCTTTCTTGGCTCAGATCCCCACTTTGGCTCAGAGTCCAATTCTGTCCAATTTTTCTCCCTCTAGTCATGAGCCTCTGCTGAGGGTTGCTACCAGTTGCCTGTCTTCGAGATTTGCATATGGAACAAACTTTGTCTTTCTTGGATGAAGCCTACTTGATTATGAAGTATATATCATATATACTTGAGTATAAGCCGAGTTTTTTCTGCACAAAATTTGTACCAAGTTCGGGATTTTCAGCACAAATTTTGTGCCAAAAAAAATCGGCTTATACTTGAGTATATACGGTGTATATAATGTGTAGAAGTGTTCTATTTTATAGGATTTTATTAAGTATTTTCCATCAATATTTATTAGTAAAATTGGTCTGAAATTCACCTTTTTAGTTGGGTCCTTTCCTAATTTGGGTATCAGGGTGTTGTTTGCTTCCTAGAATTTGTTAGGGAAGGTTTCTTCTTTCTCAATCTTTTGGAATGGTTTCAGCAGTGTAACGACAATAACTTCTTTGAAAGTTTGATATAAATCTGGTGTGGATACATCTTGGCCAGGGCCTTTTTATTATTTCTTCAATTTTGGTGCTTGATATTTTTGTGTTTAAGAGGTATATTTCTTCCTGGGTAAGTCTAGGAAGGTTGTGTGATTTCAGGTATTGGTCCATTTCCACCACAATGTCATTTTTTTTTTTTAAGTCAAAAGTATTTTCTGTAGTAATCAGAGATATTACCTTTTATCTCTGACATATGTTGTTTTTCCTCTTTTTTGTTCTTCATTGAGGTTATTAGCAATATTAATTTTTAGCTTCCAGTTAATTTGGCCAAAGTTATATATTTTATTTATGCTTCCTAAGAACCAATTTTTTTGGTTTAGTAAGTTTCTGAATGATTCTTTGTATTTAATTTTGTTTGTCTCATTTACTTTTTTTTTTTTTTTTTTCTTTTTCTTCTGGAGTCCTTGGGGTTGGATTGTACTTTCTTCTCCATTTCCTTTAGATGATTCTTTAGGTTGTTGATGTTCACTCATTCTTCATTTTGAATATGGGCATTTAAAGTGATAAGTTTCCCTCTTACATGTATTTTTTCAGTATCACACAGGCTTAGATAACCTGTGGACTTATTTGTTAATTTTGAGGAATCAAATAATTTTCTTCTTTATCTGTACCCTCACCCCACTCTCCTTCATTGTAAGGCTGTATAGTTTCCAAAACTGTGTGGAGATAAAGGGATTTTTTTTGGAGTTGACTTCTACTTTTATTCCTTTGTGGTCTGAAAATATACTAGGTATAATTTCAATTCTTTTAATTTTGTTGAAGTTTTATTTGTGTCCCAAGATGTGATCAATTTTGGAGTATGATCCATGTGCTGATGAGAATAATACTCATTAGCTTTGGGATGGCTAATTCTGTATATGTCTATTTAGCCCAATTGTTCTAAGGTTGTATTTAAGTCTCCTGATTCATTGTTTAGTTTCTATTTAGAAGATCTGTCCAGTTCCATCAGAGAGGTGTTAAAGTCCCCGACTATTATAGTATTGTAGGATGTCCTATTGTTCAGAACAATTAGTGTTTGTTTCATAAATCTTGAAGCATTTGACTTGGTTCCATATATATTTTAAATTAAAATGCTATCTTGTTTTATTATTTTTGTGGCCAATATATAGTGACCACCTTTGTCTTTCTTTATTTTTTCTTAAAATACATTTGTATCTGAAAATATAACTGTGACCCCCTCCTTTCTTCTGATTTCCTTTTGCCTATAATATTGTTTTACAACCCTTCACTCTCAGTCATACATTGCCTTTTGAGGTTAGATGTGTTTCCTGGAGACAGCATAAAGATGGTTTGTGTTTTTTTATCCAGAGTGCCAGACTCTTAGCCTTCAGTGGAGAATTTAAGTCATTCACATTTATTGAGAGAACTGGTAAGTATGGTGGAGTTCTATTTGTCCTATTTTGTGAAGGTGCATTGCATAGTTTTATTTCTTACATCATCGAATCTATGATTTGTCTTTTTGTTTCTGGGTCTGTACTTTTCAAGAGGTCCATTGTGGTTGTCAATGTGGAGAATGAGTCTGAGTACTTCCTGCAGAGCAGGTCTTGATGTGACAATTTTCTTCAATGTTTGAACATCAGTAAAAAAATTTCATTTCTCCAATGAATTTGAAGCTTAGTTTAGCAGGATACAGAATCTTGGGATCACAATTGTTTTGTTTAAGAAGGTTAAAGAATATGATCACCCTCTTTCAGCTTTAAAGATTTCAGTTGCAATCTCTGCTTTCACCCTGATGGGTTTTCCCTTATAAGTCAATGGGTGCTTACTCCTTGTTGCTTGAGAGTTTTCTTTTTTGTCATGACTTTGAACAGGCTAACTACAATGTGTCTAAGAGATGTTCTGTTTGAATAATGATAACCTGGGGTTCAATATTCAACTAAAATTATTGTGTCAGAATCCTTGGTGATGTTTGGAAAATATTCATTTATGATATCATCCAGTATGGCTTCTATTCATTTGTGTCATTCTTCTTCCCCTTTGCGGATACCTGTAATTCATATTTGGATACTTTATAAAGTCCCATAATTTTCTATGAAATGTTTGTGCTTTTATTCTCTTCTTTTCTGCCTCTTTAAATCCCTGTATTAGCTCAAAAGGATTATCCTCTAGCCATGAAATTATTTCTTCTGCATGGTTTAAGCTGCTATTTATAGGTTCCCTTGTATTATTAAGGGGAATAAATGACCCCTTAAATTTTTTAAGCTTCAATACACCCTTTAATTTTATCATTTCTTGTATTTATTTCTTCAGTCAATTTTGAGATATCCTTTCAGTGGTTTCCCATTTTCTCTTCAATTCCCTTTTTTTTTTTTTTTTTTTTTTGTTGTTGTTGTTTATCCATACTCTATAAATTCCCCTTTGATAATTTCATAATTTATTTGTAGATGGGAAGCTCTATGGTAACTGCCACATGATACCCTGGGGATGAGTGTGGGTTCATCTATATTTGGTTTTCATGTTGCCAGAATTTTTTTGTTCGTTTCTCCTTAGATGTGTTTTCTTCTTATTAAATTCCTCTTCTTAATTATTTTTTATTTTTTTTTATTAAATCACAACTGTGTACATTAATGCCATCATGGGGCACCATCCTCTGGTTTTATAGACCATTTCACACATTTTCATCACACTGGCTAACCAAGCCTTCCTGGCATTTTCCTATTTATTGTGTTAAGACATTTACATTCTACATTGACTAAGTTTCACATATACCCTTGTAAGCTGCACTGCAGTTGTAATCCCATCAATCACCCTCCCTTTGCTCACTTCCCCCCCTCCCCTCCCTTTCCTCTTTCCCCCTATTCTTGGGTTATAACTGGGTTATAGCTTTTATATGAAAGCCATAAATTAGTTTCATAGTAGGGCTGAGTATATTGGATACTTTTTCTCCTATTCTTGAGATAATTTACTAAGAAGAATATGTTCTAGCTCCATCCATGTAAACATGATAGAGGTAAAGTCTCCATCTTTCTTTAAGGCTGCATAATATTCCATGGTGTACATATACCACAATTTATTAATCCATTCGTAGAACGATGGGCACTTGGGCTTTTTCCATGACTTAGCAATTGTGAATTGGGCTGCAATAAACATTCTGGTACAAATATCTTTGTTATGATGTGATTTTTGTTCTTATGGGTATATGCCTAGTAGAGAAATTATAGGATTGAATGGCAGATCTATTTTTAGATCAAAGTGTTCTTCAAACATCTTTCCAAAAGAAATGTATTAATTTTCATTCCCACCATCAGTACAAAAGTGTGCCTTTTTCTCAACATCCATGCCAACATCTCTGGTCTTAAGATTTTGTGATATGGGCTAATCTTACTGGAGTTAGATGATATCTCAAAGTAGTTTTGATTTGCATTTCTCTGATGATTAAAAATGATGAGCATTTTTTTATATGTCTGTAGGCCGTGTGTCTGTCTTTTTCAGAGAAGTTTCTCTTCAAGTCCCTTGCCCAGCCTGAGATGGGATCACTTGTTCTTTTCTTGCTTATACGTTTGATTTCTCTGTGGATTCTGGTTATTAAGCCTTTGTTGTAGTCATCACCTGAAAATATCTTCTCCCATTCTGATGGCTGTTTGCTTGCTTTACTTACTGTGTTTTGGCTGTGTAGAAGCTTTTTAGTTTGATCAGGTCCCAGTAGTGTATTTTTGAAGCTGCTTCAATTGACCGGTGATCCTCCTCATAAAATACTCACCCAGACCAATTTCTTCAAGGGTTTTCCCTGTACTCTCTTCTAGTATTTTTATAGTTTCATGTCTTAAGTGTAAATCTTTAATCCAGTGAGAGTCTATCTTAGTTAATGACGAAAGGTGTGGGTCCAGTTTCAGTCTTCTACAGGTTGCCAGCCAGTTCAACCAGCACCACATGTTACATAGGGATTCTTTTCTCCATTGAATGTTTTTAATTTGCTGGTCAAAGATCAAATAATGGTAAGTAGCTGGATTCATCTCTTGGTTCTCTGTTCTATTCCAGACATCTACTTCTCTGTTTTTGTGCAAGTACCATGCTGTTTTGATCATATTGATTCGTAATATAGTCTGAGGTCTAGCAGCATGATTCCCCATGCTTTGTTTTTATTTCTTCGTAATGTCTTGGTGATCGATGTTTTTTCTGATTTCATATAAAACGAAGTATTGTTTTTTTCAAGATCTTTAAAGTATGACAGTGGAGCTTTAATAGGGATTGCATTAAAATTATATATTGCTTTGTGTAGTAAGGACATTTTAACAAAGTTGATTCTTCCCAGTCATAAACATGGTATGTTTTTCCATTTGTTAACATTTTCAGCTATTTCTTTTCTTAGAATTTCATAGTTCTCTTTATAGAGATCTTTCACATCCTTTGTTAGGTAAACTCCCAAATATTTTATCTTCTTTGGCAGAACTGTGAATAGAATAGAGCCCTTAACTGTTTTTTCAGCTTGACTATTGTTATATATAAAGGCTACGGATTTATGAATGTTGATTTTGTAACCTGAGATGCTGCTATATTCCTTGATCACTTCTAAGAGTTTTGTAATAGTATCCCTGGTGTTTTCCAGATATACAATCATATCATCTGCAAAGAGTGAAAGTTTTATCTCTTCTGACCCGATATGGATACCCTTGATTGCCTTTTGTTCCCTAAATGTGGTGGCTAAAACTTCCATTACAATGTTAAAGAGCAGTGGAGACAATGGGTAGCCTTGTCTGGTTCCTGATCTGAGTGGAAATTATTTCAATTTAACTACATTCAATACAATATTGGCTGTGGATTTGCTGTAGATGGCCTCTATTAGTTTAAGAAATGTCTCTTCTATATCAATTTTCTTAAGTGTTCTGATCATGAACAGATGCTGCATATTATCAAAAGCTTTTTCTGCATCAATTGAGCAAACTTCTTTATTTCTTACCAGTTTAAATAGCCAGTTCTGCATATACACACTGTTAGTCAATAATTACTCAATCACTTCATAGGTATATTGTAAAAACGAATTAACCTTTTCCTGGAATGTGCTAAACTACTGATCAATTGATACTCATTTTTTTTAAACTTTCTATTGTATTTAAAAATAGTAGTCCCATAAAAACATGATACTAGCCATTTTTTTCCATAAACCACTAAGTAACAAGACCACTGTGGGGAAAAGGTTGATTGTTCTCCTGCTCTCTGGAGACCCAAATTACCTGGAGGTAGAGACCTTATCTTACAAAACCACAGCCTGGAGATTCCTAGAACTTAACCAGTGACATGTTTACACACCTCGGCCCCATGGCTAGCTTCTGAGCAGTAGAATTTTACCTCCAAAGCACTCAGGCTTAACGGTCTAATTAGAGTTCAGCCCCGGTTTCAACCTGACTGTGCAAAGTAAGAATTTGTCTCTTCTCATTCTGAGAATGGTGGGCACAGAGGCATATAGGCTTTTCACCTATAGTGCTGCTATTTTAATGGAGATTGTATGGAATCAATATATCACTTTGGATGGTATAGCCATTTTAACAATTTTGATTCTGCCAGTCCATGAGTATTATATGTTTTTTCATGTGTTTACATCCTCTTCAATTTCTTTCCTCAGTATTTCATAGTTGGCCATAAGGAGATCTTTCACCTCTTTAGTTAAATACACTCCTGGTATTTTATTTTCTTTTTTGCTACTGTAAATGATACTGTGTCTTTGATTTGATTCTCAGCTTGACTATTGTCACTTTATATAAAAGCTATTAATTTGTGTACATTGGTTTTGTAACCTGAGACTTTGTGAAATGCATTTAATTTCAGGAGTTTTTTTATTGAATCTTTGGGATTTTCTAGGTATAAGATTAGATTGTCAGCAAAGAGTGATAATTTGGCCTTTTCTTTCCCTATTTGGATAGTATTAATTTACTTCTCTTCCTTCATGGCCCTGGTTAGCACTTCCAGTTCTATGTTAGACAGGAATGAACATAGTGGCAACCTTTTCTGGTTTCAGGTCCAAGTGGGAATCTTTTTAATTTTTCCCCATTTAATATGACACTGGCTCTGATTTTGTTATATATGGCTGTTATAATTTTGAGGTATGTCCCATTTGTACCAATTTTGTACAGTGTTCTTATTATAAAGGATGCTGAATTTTGCCAAATGCTTTTTCTACATTTATTGAAAGGATCATATAGTCTTTGTTTTTCATCTATTTATATAGTGAATTACATTTATAGATTTGCATTTGTCGAGCCATCCTTTCATCTCTGGGATGAAACCCCCTTGGTTGTGATGGAGTATTATTTTAATGTGCAGCTGGAATCATCTTGCTAAGATTTATTTTTAGAATTTTTGTATTTATATTCATAGAGGATATTGGTCTTTAATTTTCATTTGTAGTCACATCCTTTCCTTGTTTTGGTATCAAGGTGATGTTGTTTTTTGTAGAATGAGTTGAGGAGGGTTTCTCCCTTCTCCATGTTATGTAATAATTCCTGCAGTAGGGCAGCACCTGTGGCTCAGTGGGTAGGGCACTGCTGCCATATATGGAGGATGGCGGGTTCTAATCCAGCTCCCACCAAACTGATACAAAAAATGGCTGAGTATTGTGGTGGGCACCTGTAATCCCAGCTACTTGGGAGGCTGAGGCAAGAGAATCACCTAAGCCAGGAGTTGTAGGTTGCTGTGAGCCGTGTCATGCCATGCAGCACTCTACCGAGGGTGATAAAGTGTCTCTACAAAATAATAATAATAATAATAATAATAATAATTCCTGTAGTATAGGTATAAGTTCTTTTTAGGTTTGGTAACATTCAGGCATAAACCTGTCTAGGCCAGAATTATGTTTATTACACTATTTTTTTATGCCTTTCTTTTTTGCACCTATATAGTTTTATTTGTTCTTGACAAAGCTCCTTGAAATCACATTTGCCTACAAACAAGAATGTCCCATATTGGCTTGGCGCCCATAGCTAAGTGGTTAGGGTGCCAGCCACATGGCTCCAACCTGACCCAGGCCAGTTAAACTACAATGATAATAAAAACAACAACAACAACAACAACAACAACAACAAAAAATAGCCGAGCTTTGTGGTGGGTATCTGTAGTCCCAGCTATTTGGGATGCTGAGGCAAGAGAACTGCTTAAGCCCAAGAGTTTGAAGTGCTGTGAGCTGTGACGCCACAACACTACTGAGAGGGACATAGTGGGAATCTGTCTACAAAGAAAGAAGAACAAAAAATAATGCCCCATATAAATAAATAAAGTATGACTAAAAAAAAAATGTTTATGCAGCCTGTTAGATTCAGTGCCAAATAAATAAATAAATAAAGTGGAAGGGGCTGTGTTGTGTTCTAGAATTACAAATGAAATGCATTGAAAATATCATGCCATTTATTTGACATCATACAGACAAAACGTTTTATTTATGTAATTGGATTTTTAGCTGGCTCTATTGGTGTCTTTGTAAAGCAGCCAAATTCAGAAGCCTGTACCCGTTTTAAGGCCTTGCATATTGGTGTATTCTGACTAATCTTCAACAAATAGTATTAAGAATTCTGCATGTTCTAATCAGTCTCTGATATACTTCCTCCTGCACACGCTCGCACACGCACACACACACACACACACACACACACTTAAACAAATACACAACAGTGCTCTTTCACACATTTTGCAATACATGGACTTAAGTTTTATGTAATTATGTGAATGAAACATCTTGCCAAAGGTTTGGCTAATGAGTTCCTGGGGGATAGCAAATTATGCTTTTATATATTTGAATGTAATTATATATTTTGTAGAGTTGTGCAAAAAAACAGATGCTACTTATGGAATAAATTAATTATTGAAATGACACAAAAGAGCTGGATAATTGAGTAAAGCCGTAGATATTATCAGATGTTGTCAATTCACATCTCAAAACTGCTTGCTTGTGATTACGTTCTAAGTATGGTGTTATAATTTTCCAGGAATTCTGTGAGTTTCAGGAAAAGTATAGCAAAGTATAGTGTAGTGGGTATAGTGATTGTCTTTTTTGTGTAATAATTAATTTCATAGGACATTTGTTAAATGCTCATCAGCATTGATTCATCCCCTTCTCTCTCTCAGCCATGGTGAAGTACCTCTTGAGGGTAGTAATTGTTTTATTTGTGTATTCACTGGGGAAAATGCAAGGAGACTCCAGGTGATATCCCTAATTGCCTTTTTCACTACCAAACTGCTGCACATTTTTCAATGGCTATATCTTTAAAGAGAGCATCCTAATCTTTTTCTCTAATTGAGAGTGAATTCCATCTTCTAATTAAGAGATTTGCCAATGGCTACTGGTGTGTATTTTGGGCAGGCAGAAATTCAGTCTAACTATGTATTTCTTTTTATTACTCCAGCATTGACTCAAGTGGTTGTGTGGGGTAATTATTTTTTTTTTTTTTCTTGCCTGTCCTTCACACATTCATGTGAGAGAGACACTTTGGTCCTAAGAAATAAAGGCCAATTCATGTGCATTCAGTACTCTTACAAGTACAACTAAATAGAACTTGTTTATGGAACTCTCTTAAAAAGGGTTAAACCCTTGACACAGCCTCAATTGAGGCTAGGATTCAGAAAAATGTTGAGGTAGGAGCTAGAGAAAATTTGTTTGTTATTTCCACTATTTTTTAAAAATATTCATTCCAAAATGTTTTACTTATCAAAATGGATTCATGTATAACTTTGTGAATATGATTTATAAATTCTGGACATGTGTTGTTTTCTTGTTCTTCTCCCATTCTCTCCTTCAGCCAGCCATAGATACTTTTTACCATGACCCCTCTCTCCATCAAACTAAAGTCATAACCTAATTATTAGGTCATTTCAGAAGTTTTGTCTATTTTTATGAGTCTACTTTAACTGTAATATCTCAGTGAACATTTATTAAATTTAATCGAAATAAGCGCCGTTTGAATCAGTGCACTTTTGCCAACGTAACACAAGTCGATTAATTCCATCGGCATAAAAATTGGGTGCTCTGGATTCGATGAAGTCAAAGAAGGCCATTTTTGCTAGGTCCTGATTGGCAAAGGTTCCATGGTGGGAAAGTTATCAAAGTGCTTGAAAATATGGTAATCAGTTGGCGAGAGGTCTGGGGAGTATGGTTGGTTGGGCAGAACTTCGATGCTCAATTCCTTTAATTTTCCGATGGTGATGTGTTAGACATGCGGCCGGGCGTTGTCGTGGAGCAGGATCGAACCTCTTCTTTTGACCAGTGCTGGCTGCTGCTGATGCAATTTTCAGTACATTTCATCGATTTCCTCACAATAGGACTCTGCTGTGATGGTTTGGCCTGGTTGCAGAAAGTTATAGGGAAACACACCAGCCGCTGACCAACATACAGTAACCATGATCTTTTTTTGGTGGGGTTTCACTTTTGGGAAGTGCCTGGGTGGCTCATCGGTGTCC
>CAUYPK010170153.1:0-20771 GCA_963574355.1 Loris lydekkerianus
CCCAACTATACCACAAGACTATGAGGAAAGGACCAAGGAAGGGGAAGGGAGGGGGGAGGTTTGGGTGGAGGGAGGGTGATGGGTTGGGCCACATCTATGGTGCATATTTTTATCTATAATAAAATAAATAAATTAATTAATTAATTAATTAAAAAAAAAGATGTATTTGTTACAAAAAAAAAACTGTACATCATGTATAATTTTATTTATACATAAGTGTTATGGACTTTTTCTTAGCTTTATCAAAGTGGAACAAACTTTACAAAACTAAACAAAGTGTTTGGATACACTTTTTTTCCACAACCTAAAATATTTAAAAGCATGCAAACATAAAATATGCAAATGTGGTAGTTATCTGAGAAAACTAATTAAACATTAATTGTATATATTCTGTGATCAGCTTGGTCCAAATTTGAAAGTCTCCTCATCCTATGGCTCAGTGCTGCATTCCCAAGAGTTTTGACTGTTATAAAAGTACAATTTTCCATAAGCTCTTTGGTTGCCTATTAAGCCTTAACTACATAAAATAAAGATGCATATAGATTAAGCCTCAGTTATTTTATATTTAAGGATTTATATTATAGATTCCTTCCTATCAGGGCTTTAACACTTGCAAAGATATGTTAATTTTAGAATTTTTACCAACAAAAAAAGAATTTTTAACAATAGCTAAACCAGAACATGACAACAGGAGAGGAGGCTTTAATATCTAAAATATCTGAATAGACTTAGCACATCTAATAACAGAAAACTATTCAACATTGAAAGTAATTTAGGTAATTTATATATAGTACATGCAAAATTCAGGATAATTTATCAGTGGCAGAAATCCACTTATATAACAATTTTCAGTAGACTTATTTTATAATAATATACATTATGCATATAAACATGTTAGATATACCATTTTCACAAGAAAAGGTGCAATAAAATTATGTTATTCTACATTTTACACTTTGTTTGTGAAATACAGCAAAGTATCTTAATGACTACCCCATATTCTTTTTTTTTTTTTTTCTACCCCATATTCTTATCAGAAATCAGCTTTAGGAAAAAAGATTGAGGATAGAGATCTGTATATTACACTGTTATATTACGTATGTCTATAGTTCCATTTCTCAAAGTTTGCTTTTGTAATTAAAATTACATAAGGAAGTAAAAATGAATGAATATTAGTTAAATATAAATTATCTGATATGTGGTATTTTTAAGATAATCGAGTGTCAGAAAGACCTCTTGAGAAAGAATATATATTGTAATGCCAATTAATAATGAAAAAATATGTAGAAGCACTGGATTGTATTAATATTTCATGCACACAAAATTCTTGAGGTAAAAGTGAAAAATATGAAACTGTCAAAATGGTAATCTCCAAATTTCATATTGATTGCTAAATAAATGTTTTGCATAAAAAGTAACAGTTGGAAAAAGTTGTCAAAAATTATTACCAGAAATATACTGCATCTATAAAAATTTTGGGATAGTTATCTTTATTTTATGCTCAAGGAACAATTACATTGAATGTAGATTAGTCCAAGGTTTACAGGATATCCAAAAATACTTAATTAATTTCACACAGGCTGATGAACATCTGATAAAGATATTTGAGACATAGAGAGAGCATGCATTTTTAGGCCTACAAAAGTGTGATAAGAATTCTAAATTAAATTAGACCTAATAATGTTACCTTACCATTTTAATATATAGTGTGATATAGTCAACAATGGCTTGTTGTGGAAAATAATCTAAATTTAATAAGAGGTTTTATCTATTTATTATATTTCTAAGGTTCTCAAGTAAACTTTTTTTTAAGATAACAGTATCATTAAATAATTGTGCAACTAATAGCAGTAATACCAAATCACTGCTAGTCTAACAGCAATAATGATTTTAGTCTTGGTGTTATTACTGGAAAATAAGAAACCTTCAATATTTTAATAGGCAATCTATTTAGGAACCATTTATGGGAGAAATATATGTTCTGTTTTTTCAAAATTCATAATTTGGTATCTTCTCATAAAATTCTATATTTATTGACTTAAAGAAAGTGCTAGAAACAGTAATGGAGTGCTTTTTGAAGAAAAACTGAACATCATCTCTCTCTTGATGTCATAGAAGTGAAAAATAGGACAATTACAATTTTTGAGTTTAGTGTATAAGGAAAGTTAAACTGAGTTTAATCAATATTTACCTGTATTGTCTTCCTAACATGTATATAAAAGTCATGTAATTTAAAATAATTTGTAACTTTGTAAGTCCAAAAATGATGTTTTCAAATTTCCAAATAAATTTTCTGAGTATTAAGAAGAAATTTGTTTTAGCAGTCTCAGTACTGGGTATCTACTTGAAGCAAAAGAGGTCTTTATATCAAAAAGACACCTGCGTTCATATATTTATTGAAGCACAATTCACATTGTGAAGAGGTAGAATCAACCTATGAACCATCTCCACTGATGATTGGATGAAGAAAATGTGATGCGTATACACACACACACCCCCCAAACATGTACACCTTCTCCATGGAATATGATTAGCCATAAAGAAGAATGAAATAAAGTCTTTATGGTAACCCAGATGGAGCTTGAGGTCATTGTCTTAAGTAATGTATATCAGGAAGGGGAAAGCAAATAATGCATGTACTCATGGAAAAGTAGGAGCTAACCCTTGGGATGACATGGCTATACAGAGTGGTATAAAGAAATTTGGAGACCCAGAAGTGGCAAGGGAAAGGATTCTGGGATCTTTGAGCAACAGGTACACAAAAACCCAGAATTCACCACTACACAGTTCATCTATGTAACAAAAAAATAACTTGTATCTTCTAAATCAGGGGTCCTCAAACTTTTTAAACAAGGGGCCAGTTCACTGTCCTTCAGACCATTGGAGGACCTGACTATTAAAAAAAAAAACAAACAACTATGAACAAATTCCTATACACACTGGGACATATCTTATTTTGAAGTAAAAAAACAAAACAGGAACAAATATAATATTTAAAATGAAGAACAAGTAAAGTTAAATCAACAAACTTACCAGTTTTTCAACGGGAACTATGGGCCTGCTTTTGGCTAATGAGATGGTCAATGTCCGATTCCATATTTGTCACTGCTAGTAGTAACAAGTGATGCAAGTGTGCATCAGTTAGTCTAGATCTGGTTGGAGATTTCAGATGTTTCATTCTGGAAAAAGTCTGTTCATAGACATAAGTGCTGCCAAAGATGGTTGCCATTTTGAGTGCATGGTTCCTGAGATTAGGGTATGTCTCAGAGGGGAGAGATGCATAGAAATTAGGAAGGCTGCTTGACTTGAATGTGTCTTTCAGACAGTCACAATTCTGCAGTTCAGCCAGTTCCATTTGGTAAATCGTATCCACATTTTCAATGTCAATAGAAAATGGGTTACGGAAAAGCTGTATGTCCTGTTCATGGAGATGAAGGTCTTTAAATCTAAATTGGAACTCCTTTGCAAATTTTCCACTAAATCCACACATGTTTTGTTTGGGAATGCAACCAACGGTTTTTCCACTAACAGATTTTGAGTTGTGGGGAGATGGTAGAAATTTTCCTCCTTCACTTGTTTGATGAGAAGGCCTAATTTTACTTCAAATGCTTTCACATGTGATTGCATACCACAGATGAGCTTCCCCTTTCCTTTAAGTTGCACATTGAAACTCTTGAGTAGCTCTGTTACATCTGTCAGAAAGGCAAAATGCCATTTCCAGTCTGCATTATTGAGCTCTGGTACTTTTTTGTTTTTTGAAAGCAGAAAAGCTGTAATCTGTGGAAGTAAGTCATAGAAATGTTTCAAAACTCTCCCTTGACTCAGCCATTGGACTTCTGTGTGTTACAGAACAACTTCACAGGCAACATTTAGCTCAGACAGAAATTCCTGAAATTGTCTGTGGTTTAAAGTGCATTAACTCTAATGAAGTTAACACAAGATATCACAATTTTCATAAATGAATCCCATTTCAGTGATTTACTACACAGCGCTTGTTGGTGGATGAGGCAGCGTATGGCTATTGGATAAGAATTGTTATGTTTGCCCATCTCTTGGTTAATGCGAGCAATTACTCCTTTCTTAGACCTCATCATGCTAGGAGCACCATCAGTTGTCACACTGGCTAGTTTTGCCCAGTTCAGCTCCAAACCATTCACAGTTTGTCAAACCTTACCAGAGATATCCTCTCCTGTGGTTGTTCCTTTGATGCTTTGCAGTGCAGCAAGCTCTTCTGTGACTTCAAAATAGTCATTCATCCCATGAATAAAAATTAGAAGTTGTGCAGAATCATGAACATCATTACTTTCGTGGAGTGCCAAGGAAAAATAGGAAAGTTTTTTTCCTGAGTTTTGGAAATGCTGATGTGATATCTTCAATCCTTCGTGTCATTGTAGGTCCTGAAAGACTCACTGTACTAAATAAATCAGTCTTCTCTGGACACATCTCTTTGGGAACAGAAAGAAGGCATTCTTTAACAAATTCTCCCTCCACAAATGGTCTGCCAGTACATGTTATTAGCTTGGCAACTTGAAAAATTGCTTGCAGTGATGAAATATTTAGCTGCTTCTGCTTCACAAAAGTATTTTGCTGAGTTGTCAATGTATTTTTCAGTTTTAATATTTTATCTTTTCTCACTTCTCTGACCAAACAATTATATTTATATTTATGTTGAGTTTGATAGTGTCGACGCAAATTGTATTCTTTGAACACAGACACTATATTCTGGCATATCAAACACACAACTCTTTCCTTGTACTGCATGAAAAAGCCATCATAAGTCCACTGTTCTTTGAATATCCTACACTCCGAGTCAATTTTTCTCTTTCTTGATATCATTATTTCCTAGGGATTCCAATTGCTATTAGTAAAATACCAATATATATATAGTGCTATAAAAACAAAGGCAAATACACCACATGGAGGAACAGAACATGACTTCCTTTTAAGTTGCATACATTATAGTTTATTCTTTATATTGTAAATTTTTGTAGGATTTGACAAATGCACAATGTTGTGTATCCACTATTACAGTATCACACAGAATAGGTTCACTATCCTAAAAATCCCCCCAGCTTCATATTACTTGTCTTCACTTCCCCAACCAGTGATATTTTTATTATACCTATGGTTTTGCCTTTTCCAGACTTTTTTTTTTTTTATTGTTAAATCATAGCTGTGTACATTAGTGCAACGGCCTTTTTCCAGACTTTTGTATAATTTTAATTTTATAATATTGACAATTGATAATATCTGACTATCTGACTGGGTTTTTCACATAGGTGTATAAACTTAAAATTTCTCCATTACTTTGCGTGGCTTGATTGCTCATTTATTTTCTGCACATCAGAAAATATGGAAAATAAGCAAAGATATTAAAGATAACCAATAATAATATTGCCCTTAATATCCCATTACATAATGTATTCTCTTCTTGTTAAACTTAGAATTTGGGAATTATACATCTACTATTTCTCCCCAAGTCAGACTTATGTATTTAGAGAATCATATTGTCTTAACTTAAAGGAAGATCATCTTATAACTTTCAGCTTTTATTGCTATACTAGTCAAGATTATCTAAGAGGCATGGAGAACAACCTCAAAATATGATTGATTTCATTTCTTGTTTGTACTACTTGTGCCTTAAGGATCAGAGTAGAATTATGCCTTTCATTATCAATATCCTTCATGTCACACCCAAGTTAATAGAAAAGTTATCTGAAAGAGAAAAGAAATATGAAATGTTGCTAGTAGCTATAGAAGAGGGGGGGAAAGTGCTCTGGAGAGTCTTGTACAGAAAATTAAATGTTCATTCTAGCCATGGAACACACCATGTCTGCTAACACTCCATCAACTGTAAGTAATCCCGGGACTCCATTTGGGTACAAGTAGTGAGGAATTTCAATTTTACTATAGGACTACAGGGAGAATTAGAATACTTGGAGTCTAGCAACAATAATAGTCACAGATGCCTCTCTCTTTCCTCACTGACTTCAGCTATGTTGTAACTCACCTTGTTTGGTTCCTTGATACCCACTTTTTTTTATTGATCATCTCAGAATGGCCACAGATACACCTATGTAGACATGGTTCTCTGGGGTTACAGCTCTAAATGTCATATGCTATGTTGAACTCAAATTTCCTTCAAGGGAAGTTTTATGCCATAGTATAGAAAGTTCAGCATCTCCTCTTTCTACTCTGATATTCTTTGGACTTTTCTGTAATTTTTATTTTCCATTATCCCCTTAAAATTCCAATCCAAAATAGATGTATGGTGTTCATCACATTTCAGAATCTCTCGAAATCTAAATTCTAGACATAGGCCCATTCCAGATGCACTGAAGCAGTATATTGAACTGTCGGGAGATTTCTGAATGCCCTAAACACTGCCTGAGCCTTTGTAACTGTATTGCAGGGGTACCAAATTTAACACAGACTTACTCAAGACTTGGAGTTCATTCGGTTATATTATGGAACGGACAATGTTGACATTTATGCACCAATACACTTTAAATATGTTTGTGAATGTTATAATGACCCCTTTATTTTCAACCAAAAATGGAAAAAAGGATAATAACTTCTTGGAGATAAACTAACTGAATGTAAGTTCTAGTCACAGATTTTTGAATGCTCTGCCAACCATCCAGTCTAATTGTTTATCCATTTGGGAAGGAAAAATTGCTCTCCTTTGACCATCCACTATTATCTATTCTCCAGTCCAAGTTAAAATCCTTCAAAACATGGTGTAAATCCAAAATATGTTATTCTTGAAATATACAGTGTGCCCCCAAATTAGAGATGTTACCTATACATTACCTTTTTATTTCAAATTGATAGGAGGGTACAAATATTTAGGTTACATTGTTTTTACTTCTAAGGTAAATTTCACATTGTAGTTGAGCCCTTCACTCAAAGGGTGTGCTGAACACACTTACATTGTGTACATTAGGTTAGATCCTGCCAATTGCCCTCCCTCCCTCTGCCAATTGTTCTCCATTCCCCCTCCTCCTTGCTAGACTATATTTTGTTCTATCATTCATGTGGGCATATAGTTGTTTGTACATTGGTTTCATATTAGTATTGACTACATGGGATACATATTTTTTTCCATTCTTAAGATACGTTATTAAAAAGAATGTGTTTCAACTCCCTCCAGGTAAACATAAAGCAAGCAAAGTCTTCGTCTTTTCTTAGGGCTGTATAGTATTCCGTGGTATACATATACCACAGTTTGTTAATCTATTCATGGGTTGGTGGGCCTTTGGGTTGCTTCCATGACTTGGCAATTGTAAATTGAGCTATAATAAACATTCTGGTACAAATATCTTTGTGCTAAAATAATTTTTGTTCTTCTGGACAGACACCTAGTAAAGGAATTGCAGGATCACATGGAAAGTTGACTTTCAGTTCTTTAAGAATTCTTCATACTTTTTGCCATAGAGGTTGTATTAGTTTGCAATTCCACCTGCAGTGTAGAAGTTTTCCCTTCTCCCTACATCCACACCAGCATCTGCAGATCTGGAACTTTGTGATGTGGGCTAATCTCACTAAAGTTAGGTGATATCTCAGAGTGGTTATGATATGCATTTCTCTCATGATTAAAGATGATAAGCATTTTTGAGTTGAATTAAAGGTATTGTTACAGGCCGAGTTGACCTAGATGTGCCACAATTTGTACACTTTTGGGGAATAATCAATTTTATTTCCAACAAAAGCTTTAAAGTATATATACTTTTGGAGGGGCTATTTCTGATATATCTAACATTTTAGAATTCTTAAAAAAGTAGTTAAACAAAAGTCCAATTTTTTAAAGTAAAAAAGTACATTTTGTATTCCAATTTTTAGTTGCAAAAAGCACATGCAGCATTCATATTTGGGTATCCAAATAGATTCTCCAATAAAAGAAAACAGGCACTTTTTGAATAAACAGCTCATTTTAAGGCTGAAGCAGACAAAGTATAAAATGAGCCTTGAACTTAAATAGTGTCACAAAGTAAGAAAGCACTCAAAAATAAAAAGCTAGAGGGCGCCCCAAAGGGGACACAGCAGCCAATCTGAGAGAGCTCTCAAATATCAAGCTAGGATAAACTAAATAACAAAATGGACAATGCACTATTTCACAATAATCCAACTTGTAAAGTAGATATACATGGGCTCAAACTGACATGTTATTTTTTTTTAAGCAAATAACAAACAAACAAATAAATAAGTGGGGAAGGAAAAAGGAGTTTCCCTGGAGAAGAACCCCAGGTACTGTGTATGTAATATATGTAAATATTGTACCCTGCAGGAGAAGTTCTTAATTATTAGCCTGCTACTTCTCCCTGAGGGTGAGTGAAACATAATGACTTCTTGTTTCCAAAGAATATGTAAAGAGAAAAACAGTAACTTTAGCTTTCAGAGACCTGGCAAACATTATCTTAAGCACACAGTAAACATTAACATGATCAATGATACGAGCACATCATGCTCCACCTGCTGTAAGTGCAAGAACTCTGTTATATTCTAAAACTCATTCTAATCATGAGAAAAATACCAGACAAACTCATTTTCAGGGACATTTTTCAGGTGACCTGATCTTTAGTACTCAAGATTACCAAGACAATAAAAAAATAAGGAAAGGAAATATTAAGAAACCGTCACAGATTCCAGAAGATTGGGTAGATGTGACAAGTCAGTGTTGTATGAAACTTTGTAATGAATTCTGGAAGAGGATATTAACTGGAAAAAAAGGGAAAATCCAAATAACATCTAGTAATATTGAGTCAATTTCAGTTTCTTCAGTTTGATAAATGTACCATATTGAGATACTAACTATTGGGAAACTGATGGAGGAACATGTGGAAACATTTTCTACTGTCTTTACAACTCTTGTAAACTTAAAATGATTCAAAAACATTTAAAAATATATATTAAAGTATACATACTTTCAAACCATAGCATTTTCTCTGGATTTTTAAATTCATAAATCAATTAAGCTATTTTTTATTTGGTAAAACATTCACACTTCTCAAGTCAAATTGCTTCATGGGGAGACATCAGTGGGAGAACAAAAAAAAAAAAAAAAATACATGATGCCATGGTACTCTACCACAGGCGACAAAGTGAAACTCTGTCTCAAAAAAAAAAAAAAAAAAGATGGCTTGGGCGGTGTTTGTGGCTCAAAGGAGTAGGGCGCTGGCCCCATATACTGGTGGAGGTGGCAGGTTCAAACTTGTCCCTGGCAAAAAAAAAAAAAAAAAAAAAAAATGGCTTTAGAATTTCCAAATTATAAAGCATGGCATTTAGTCTAAGCATGAATACATGTTTAATATGAAACTTTCTCATTGCTGGCTAACAAACTAGGAAATTTGATAATAGAAAGAATGAATTCAGTTCAGCTAACTTGAGTGTTGAAGACATATGAAAATTTTCATTCCATTTGTAAAGAATTATTATCTAATCTAACCATGTGACTTTGGTTATAATGAATCATTCATTTGTGACTGCTGTGATGAAACTGAGTTTCTGAAAAGCAAAAGGCAAAAATCATACCCTGAAATTATGTAATCCTACATAGGAGCTATAGCCTATGGAGTTTTTTCTGTAGTTCACATTCTAATATTTATAATACGTGTACATTGATTATTTAAAAATAATTGCTCCATTGAAACAGAATGAAACTGAGATTCCTTATTTTAGATAATACTATTAACATCATGATTGTATTCTCTCTCTCTCTCTCTCTCTCTCTCTCTCTCTCTCTCTCTCTCTTTCTCTATTTTAGATTAGAATGGGTGATCATATCTTATTTTAAAATGATTAGTGGATTAGTGTGGAAAAATGATTTATCTTAAATTTTTTGAAAAATAAATATGTTAGTGATTATTTAACTTATTTTTGTGTTAAATAAGATAGCTCCTTTGTGTTTTCTTTTTTAAGATCTTTATGAAGTTTTACTTGAAGCTGATGTGTATTTCTTTTCTATTGTAGTAATATTCTGGGCTACAGGGGCTTTATATTCATCTTGGTACATGCTTTGTCTAGAAATTATTCATAGGCTAATGTTGATTTAGACTTCTTCTTCTTCTTCTTATTATTATTATTTTTTTTTTTTTTTGCAGTTTTTGGCCAAGGCTGGGTTTGAACCCGCCACTGCCAGTATATGGGGCCAGCACCCTACTCCTTTGAGCCACAGGCACCGGCCTGATTTAGACATTTTGAAAATTTACATCATGATCTTGATAGTTTAAATGTATAATTCTGTTTTTATATCTGTTGGGAAAAACACCACAGGCCAAAGTGAATCTACAAACATTCAGAGAGTTGTTATTTTTTTGTCCCATAAAACCTTCATTTACCTGAAAAAATAGAATTTTCAAATTTCAAATATTTATTTGTGTTTGTTCATATTATATTCCTAAAATACATCCTTCTTCAGAGTTTAATATTATTTTTGTTGAAAATATTTAATTTACAATGAGAAAAAAAAGTAGTGTAAGAGAATAATGTGATTATTTTAATATCATAATTAATTGATTTTCACAAACATTTTTCTCTAATTAATTTCCTTATGAGTCATTAATTTAAATACCGTGTATTTGTAGATATAATGTACTATGTGATGATCACTGTACTAAGTAATATAACTGTAGAGAGCAATTGGTTTTTACTTTACCCTCAGTAAATTCAGAACAGGAGCACATAGAGATGTTAAGAAATAAACGAGTTTATATAATTCATGTGAAAGACATTGTAAACTATAAAGTATTTTATGAGAAAGAATAGAATCGCTACTACCTACATTGTGATATAACAGGAATTTCTGTCTTCTAGAGTTATTTTTGCATCTCTACTTTAAAAAATGAGAAAGAGAGTAATTTTTCCAGTAGTGACAGATTCATTGACAAAGGCCTGGGGACCCCTGTACCTACCAGGAGCATCATGTATCCCACAGCCAAATGACTTGTTAAGAACTATTGAGCAAATGTTAATCTAAGCTGATTTTCTCCTTTTTCCATCACAAAGGGTCATCTAAGCTATTTTTAACTGCTATTTACAAAATCTTCAACATGCCTTTGCTAGTAACAACTTCATTTGACCCCTGACAGAGGAATTATAAGATTGAAAAAGATCATATCTTTCTTCCTTAAAATTTACCTGAGCAGGAGATCAGTATTTTAATCAATTATTATTCAAACTACTTAACTTTCAACAACAAATATTCTCTATGAAAAACTTATGCATGTGCTTCTTAACCATAATTTGATTTTCTTGTGCACGTTTATAATTTTAGAAATAGCTTTCCTATGAAGCCCCAGGTTTTCCATTAAAATATATGTAGATATACTAGCAGATCTTACAAGAATTCACAAGAAAAAAATGTCATGTAGTGCAAAAATGGCTATGCAATTCCAAAAATATGTTATACTTGTTCCTGAAACTAGTACCACATCATTTAATTGCTACACAATTTTTCCTTCTATAAAAATAAATACCATCCCATCTTTCTCATTTACCTAATCTCATATGAACCAGTGCCCCAGTACTCCATCTTTTGACAATTAGTGGTTTTTTATATGGCGGAGAAATGTTCCAGGAATTTGTTTTGCATTTCTTCCTATTTTTCAGGGTATGATATTAAATAGTATAATATATTACATTTGTTAAATTACCTTCAAAGTAGGACATTTTGCTAAATCTGCAGAGACAAAACTGTTAGGAATCAATATAAAAATTCTCACATTGTATTTTTGTCCTATTTCTTCAACGTATATGTAAAATATGTTTATAAAATAAAGGTTTATTAGTATATAGAGGAGCATTTCCTAAACAGGAAAAAACACACTTTCTGTGATAAATATATCCAATTGATTACTGCCATACTAGTAGGATTCATTTTTTTCAAATCCTTAATTCATCCAGGTAAATTGGCATGCCCCCATATACGTGGGGTCTCAAACTAAATATAGAGGAAAAAACATTGTTACATGTTTAATAAATTCTCTTTCTTTTTTCAAAATAGTCATTCATACATTTATATTAATGTAATGTATCTGGAATAACAGCAATGTGAGGAAGAAATTTTCATGTGGTGATACCTTTGGTAAGTTCAAAACATAAACTGAATAAAAGTTACAGTATAAAACTGCATTTTGATGCATTTTTAGTATTTGTATCACCTGTATTATGCATATACATTCTGTCCTCACATTCATATACTTCCTCTTATTTTTTGTATATGTTAGCATTTATGTATATTAAAATTACATGCAAAATGTGTTGACACATATTTCCTAGCAAAGAGAAAGTATCAACAGAAAGATGAAGTGAGCCTTAAAGAAAGATGGAGACTTTACCTCTTTCATGTTTACATGGATGGAGCTGGAACATATTCTTCTTAGCAAAGTATCTCAGGAATGGAAGAAAAAGTATCCAACGTACTCAGCCTACTATGAAGCTAAATTACAGCTTTCGCATGAAGGTTATAACCCAACTATAGCACAAGGCTATGGGGAAAGGGCCAAGGAAGGGGAAGGGAGGGGGGAGGTTTAGGTGGAGGGAGGGTAATGGGTGGGGCCACATCTATGGTGCATCTTAGAATGGGTATAGGCGATTGCACTAATGTACACAGCTATGATTTAACAATTAAAAATAAATAAGTAAATAAATAAAATAGCCAAAAAAAAAAGTTCTATTTAAATCAACATATGAAATAATATACATTTTTATTACTGAATTGTTTATTGAATTTAAGGGTTCCTTGTCCACTAGATCCAACTATTATTTACATTTATAGGCAGCTACATGATATTTTACATTGATTTTATACAGATCGATCATTTTTATCATGTATTTTACATAAATAACCAATAAGTGAATAAATAGAAGGATGTTCAACTTATTTTATGACTAATTTTATTTTCCTTTTATTAGGTGTGGTCCTCTTCTGCGGAAGAATGACTGGAGAAATTGAAGAGCAGAAAAAGTAACCCCTTGTCAAACTTTGGTGCTAAGCCAAATGTCATAATAAACCATAGGATTTTGGAGAATGAAAACTGTTGACAAAAAGTTGGCAAGGGTAAAATAAACTGTGCTGGACAATAAAATATTTAATATCTTCCATTTTAATGTCTACTGTAGGTATCATCATTTTCTACACTGGATGTGCTACAGTTCAATTTAAAATTGTGACAATGTGAACTGAGTAGAATGCTCTAGTATAAATAGTTCTGACAAAACAAGGTGAGTATATCAGCTATGTGGCTCTTTAGCTTTTGCCCCACAATAGTGTGTCAATTTATGGTCATGTATTAGCCAAGCTCAGTCTCTGAATGAATACTGTCAAGCAATTATCTATAGTATAATTAAGCACATTCTTAATCAATATTTATTTCATTGAAAGTTGTTGAAATTACTCCTTTCATTAACTTTTATTGTTGAACTTAAAATCAGTTTCTTCTTTATCTTCTACCATTTAGACCTTGACTCAGGTCTCGAATATGATAGAATAACATTAAAAGTTTAAAAGTTTAGCTAAGAATAATTTTCCACCATTTGTTCAATTTATTTAGTGACCATTTTATTATGAACAACCATAAAACAAACAAACAAAAAAAAAACCCTGAATTTAATTTGTTACACTAGTCTACAGATCTTAAAGAGAAATCACATATATTCCATGCAGTTTAAGTGTGCCCACTTGAAACATTGCAAAGTTCTCATGTTCTCTATGTCATAAAGTTGACAACTCTATGAGTCATAAAAAAGTAAAAAAATACAAATTTTTCTCAATGTTAATAGTTTACTGGTATAGTTACCATATGCAATATATTCATCTTGGGGATCCATTAAAATTTAAAATTTAATTTTCTCATTGAACTTTGGGAGCCAAAGTTAGTGACTAAAGCACTGGATTAGTCAATTGTTTAAAAGCATGGAGATATTATGAGGAAATCCTGGGAAGACAGAGATTTGGAGCATAGTTATGTAAATCCTGACATTTAAAAAGAAAGAGCAATTATATATCTAAAATACAAAACATGTGAACACTATTTGCAATGAAATGTAGAGACAAGGTGTTCCCATGAACTTCAAAAGGTAAGTAAAAGCAAACAGCCGCAAGAATTTTATGTTAATATTACATGTTCAGAAGAAAAACAGTGAGATAAATATAGCATGTGACAGTCATGGTATTAGAACTTTCAAACAGCCAACAGCTATTTATTGGAAAACCTGGGGTCCAATTTGAGACTGGCGAATGAAAAGGGGAAGTCGTTTTGCTGAATTCAATAGTATATGAGCCCAAGGAGTTCATGGTGCTTGAGCTGTAAACCCACAGTGAACTCTTATAACTTATCAGTAAACCTATTTTCCAAAAGAGGGCAGCACACTGAAGAAAAGTTGTTTGAAGCATAAGCAAAATGAGCCAATTGGAAACAACAGAGGAACAAAAGATAGAAAAGGTACCAATAACAGTGGAGAAAGGGAAAGGTATCAGGTGATTTTAGAAAGCAAAATCCACATTTTTGAGCATCATACCAAAAGCAACCAGTGCTGTTTGTTATTACACAATTAGTCCTGAAGTACACATACTTCAGTTAAGGAGAATTAATTTTGCATACCGAATTGAGTTAAATTCCATAGAAAGTTAATTAAAAAATAAAATATATAATAAGAAAAACAATATCCTTTCAGAAAATGAAAGCATGTTTCCAGGACACATCAACACTATAACTTTTTCTCTTTGAAAATGGCCTAAAAAACATTCAGAGACTAGTAATGGGAATAGTAGCCTTATACTAAAAGAAGACAAAGGCATCATGAGAAAAGAAAACTATAGAAAAGTGAAGAATATACTCCAAAAAAATCTTTGCAAAATACTAGCATACTGAATCAAGCAACATATATATTATGAACAAATGGATTTATTTCAGGACTGCCATATGAGTTTAATATGGGAACAGTCAATTAATATAATACAGTATATCAGTGGGGCAGAGGTCAAAAACCACCTGACCATCTCAATAGATACAAAGAATAAAGATTTGTTAAGTTTCAACACACTTTAAAGATTGAAAAAATGAGGTGAGAACTTCCACTACCTGAAAAAGGATATCTATAAAAAATCCAAGCACAGATAATATGTAGTGGTTAATGACTTACTGATTTTCCCCATTGAGAAGAATATTAGGAGAGATCTGTCCTTGGAGATTTCTTCTATTCAGCATTGTGCTGGAGGTGCTAGCCAAACAAGGTAGATAAGAATAGTAAAAAAAAATCTAAATCAAATTAGAAAGGAATAAATAAAATGATCTTAATTATAGATGTCATATGTTGCATACATAAAATCCTAAGAAATCAACTGGAAATCTAAGCAAACTAATAAATGGATTCAGCAGAATTATAGACTACAGCATAAAATAATTTACTGTATTTTTCCACACTATGTATGAACAATTCAAAATGATATTAATAAAATAATTCCCATTATAGTGGCAATCACATTCTTTTAAAACCCTAGGAGTAAATTTAACAAAAGAAGAGATAGCTATTAAACATTGCTGAAACAAGTTAAATGAGATTGAAATAAATGGAAAGACACTCTGTGTTCTTGGGCAAGAAAACTACACGTTGTTAACATGACAATGCTCCTTACATTTATCTACTTCTGAATTAATGCAAGTCTATCAAAATCTCAGCTGGCTTCTGGAAATGGATTAGCTGGTACTAATACATATGTGGAAATTCAAGATAACTAGAATACACAAAACAATCTTGAAAAAGAAGATTTAAATTGGAGAATTTACACTAGTCAATGTCAAAATTTACTACACAACTACAGTAATCAAGACAGCATGGGGCTGGCACAGACATTTGGGTCCATGGAATAGAATTGGACATCAAAGTAAAAGTGAAACACAGAGATTGGAAGAATGTTTTTTGATACATACCATTGATATATTACTTGTATCTAGAATATACAAGGAGCTTTTACTAACATTATTAAAAATAAAAGTAATGCCATTTTAAAAAAATGCACAAAGTACTGAATAGGCGTTTCTCCCAAGAAGACAGAAATGACCAACAAGCACAGGAAAAAACTTCTCAATATAAATAAAGATTATAGAAATGCAAATAAAACTATAATGATATCCTGATAATGATTTCACACCCTTTATAATGGCTGTTATCAAAAAGATTACAGAGAGCTTGCCTAGGATATGGAGAAACTGGAACACTCATCTACTACCAGTGAGAATGTAAAATGTTGCAACCACTTTGGGAAACATCCTGACTATTCAGCAAAATATTAACTATAAATTTAATATATGATCCAGGAAGCATTTTCTATTCCAAAGTTTGTACGTAAATGTTTTTAGAAACATTTATAATAGCTAAAGAGTCAAACTACTCAACTTCCCATTTGTTAATGACTAGATAAATAATATCTGATATACACAGAAGATGAAATATTATTTATTTGGCAATAATAAAATGAAACATTGGTGCAAACTACAAAATAAATGGGCCTTGAAATGGTAAGCTAATGAAAAAAATGGTCACAAAGATTACATATTGTAGGATTTCTGTTTGCATAAAGTGTCAGGAATAGAAACTGAAAGTAGATTAGTAGTTTTTTGAAGCTGAGGGAAGATAAGGGGAATTAGAGAATGAGTGCTAAAAGATACAAGGTTTTTGGGGGAGGTGATGAGAATGTTTTCAATTGGTTTGTTATGATGGTTGCACTATACTGTGAATATACTAAAAGTCATTGAATTATGTAAATGAAATAGATGAATTATATCTCAAATCTATTACCAAATAACGTACAAAATGTTTCTGACTAAATTTATCGAAATATGAAGTCAGACGATTTAGTTCATGAACTCATCCTAGAAAAAATGCTATATCCCTCATTGCTGAATATCAATAGGATCACCTTTGAAGTACTCCCTTTCAGAAGCTATGCACTGACGCCAACCCCTAGTATACCCTTCAGTGCAAGTTTTGAACTCTTTCTGGAATGGTCATCAGAGCCGTGTTCTACATTAGGTATGGCACACAAAACACACAACAATAAGGAACGCTACTCAGCAAGACACTACCACACATCAACATGAATGCAGTGTGAGGCAGTAATACACCAAAGCTATGAAACCTTATCAAGTTGTTTGTACAGTGTTGCCAATGTAAGCACATGGCGGCAAGTTCTTGAATTTAATTGTTAGACCTTGTGTGGCAATAGCTGATGAGCTCAAAAATTGCTTTGAAGAGTTTACTAGGTGTTGGTGTATAAATTCCTAAGTGGAGTACTTCAAAGGTGAGAGTAGTGATATTCAGCAATTATGTAACACTTTTTCTATAATGAGCATGTGAACTCAATTGTCAGAGCCTGTTTACTATTGCTGTTGTTATTTTCTTTTTTAGGAAAATAACATTAGGACATCTGAATATCAATTTGTAAAAAAAAAAAAAACTTGGACCCTTATCTCGTGCCTTTTATAAAAATTTACTTTTATATCTAAATGTGAACATTAAAAGTTATGTAAATTCTAGAAGAAATTCCACAAAAAAATCATCATGACCTTGGTGTAGAATAAGGTGTCTTACAAGTGAAACAAAATTCATGAATCATAAAACATTTTACTTAAGAAATTACTACCTACCTTTCAAGGATATTATTAAGAAAAACAATGTAAGCCTCAGCTTTAGAGAATGGATTTGTAATCTCAACTGTCTGCTATCTATCTATCTATCTATCCATCTATCTATATCTATCATCCATCTATCTGTTTTCCTATCTTCCCATTTAGATACATAGATTGCAAAGAGCACATAAAAGCATACACTGCATTAGGTGTGGTCAAACTACATGGTACCTTACAGCTGCCCACATGGGCAGTCTACATGGTTGCTGCCTGATTTTGTAAGGAAAATTTTATTGGATGATAGGCACATACACTATTTTGTGTATTGTCTATAGTTGTTTTTTTGAGCTAGTGTTTTAGGACTGAGTAGATTGAAGAGACAATCTATAACAAGAAAACTGAGATTTCTCTCCTATCCAACATTCCGAGGACATTTTCTAACTTCTACTACACATAACACACATGAGGAGAATGCAAATTAAAATAAAACTGAAATAAAATACCACTATTGTGGCTCAGTGCCCGTAGCTCAGTGATTAGGGCACCAGCCACATGTACCGGGGCTGGTGGGTTTGAACCTGCTGAACAATGACAACAACAACAAAACAATAGCCAGGCAGGTGCCAGTAGGTCGTCCCAGCTACTTGGGAAGCTGAGGCAAGAGAATCACTTAAGTCCAAGAGTTGGAGGTTGCTGTGAGCTGCGATGCCACCGCACTCTACTGAGGGCGACATAGTGAGATTCTGTCTGAAAAAAAAAAAAAAAGAAAAAAGTATCCACCAACTAGAATGAGATATTTAAAGTAAAAAACAAACAAACACAAGCAAATATGAATACCAATATTAAATGGTGATGAGCATTCCACCCACCTAGAACTCTTGTGCCTTCTCTATGAGAGCAAAAAGTGGTACAACTTTCTTAAAAAACAGTTTGGTGCTTTTTTATAAAGCTGAGAAGATATATAACAAAGTACCTGCAGTTATACTGAAAATTTACTGAATTTATAGTAATATAAATCTAGTTATATATATATATATATATATATATATAACTAGATTTATATTTACTGAAGATAATTTTTTAAGTATATCTAAATAAACTTTGCACATGAATCATCATAAGAGCTTCATGTAAGGCACATTCAAATGTCTATTAACTCATGAATGGATAAACTCATCATGGTATAACCATACAATGAAATGCTCAACAATGTACACAGCTATGATTTAACAATTAAAAAAAAAAAAAACTAAAAAAAAAACTAAAAATCCCAAAATATTGAATAAAAGCATAAGAAACTCAAGGTAATATTTTATATATGTATATCTATACTTACATATGATGTTTATGAATCTGCTCTATTCCTACTTTTTAATTTTTAAATAGATAAAATGTCAGTTAAAATTGTTTCAATTATATAAGCAAAAAAAGAAAAAGAAAAAAGAAAAAAATGCTCAACAATTAAAAGGAATTAATGAGGTGGGCACACAGCAACATGGATACATTTCAAAAGTATTATGCAAAATGCAAGAAACCTGACCCCGAAGACTATTTTCATATGATTCTATTTACATAACATCATAGATAAATCAATTTCAATGCCAGAAAGCATATCAGTAGTTGCCAATGTTTGAGGTATGGAGAAGGTGTTGATTACCAAAGAGAAGAACACTTTTGGGTGATGGAAAGATTTGATATCTTAATTATAGTGGCAGTCATGCAGGTATATATCATGTCACAACTTATAAAGCAGTACAATTAAAAATATTTTCATAAATTATAACGCAAACAATATAAAAATAACAAATAACAAATGCTAATTAGTTCCTTTGCTTCATTGAAAACTTAGATTCTTTGAGTTACTCTGTGAAGATACTTTAAAAAAATTGTTAAGAAATGTTTAAGAATTGTTCATGTCTCCTGCTTCATTAAAAAATATGTATACCTCCTGTCTTTAAACTTCAAAAAAAGTCATATTTTAAATATACTGTATTCATGCAAATTATCAAAGGATATACTAATAATAACACTTTTATAATTGGTAACTCTACTTTCTTTATAAATGATTCTATTATTTATTTAAGAAACATACAAAAATATTGTCTATTCTTTATTTTTCTAAGAGTCCACTTTTTTCTTCTTTTCTTTTCTTTCTTTCTTTCTTTTTTTTTTTTTTTTTTAAGACAGAGTTTCAGTATGTCACCCTGGGTAGAGTGCTGTGGTGTCACAGCTCACAGCAACCTCCAACTCTTGGGCTTAGGATTCTCTTGCCTTAGCCTCCCACTGTGCTATAGGCGCCAAGCCCTAAGAGTCCACTTTTAAAATTTTGTTGTTAGCTAAATTTAAACAGAAATTAATGAAACACAATATTTATTTGATGGCATTTTAAATTGTCATACTTTGTGATGGACCAAAGCTTACCATACTGCTATTTTTTTTTAAAGAACCAACATAGTAATCAAAATTGTGAGAAATATTTTTAATAAATAAGTACAATTCTATAAACTTGAACCTCAAATATCAGGTACATACTTATAACAGATGTTTTTTGAAACACATGTATTTTCTTATGTAAAATTTTAAACAACAGTAAATTTCAATTGAAACATTGACCCTCAAGACTATCTAGCAGTACAGTGCATAGCTGTTTAAAAGACAGTATGGGGTGCACTGGGTTATAGAACAACTAGATTATAGATCTGGCCGTGGTCAGCAGAATTAGTGGCACTATATTTTCTTTTATTCCCACAGCAGGTTTTAGAGGGACCATTATTCACTCAATTTAATGACATTTATCTATAAATGTGGTGTTTAACCTTTTGTTGTCCCCCCCACCCTAATGTCCAACTTGGTCCTTCTGCTTTTGAAGTATTATACTCTGTAGAAATTTTAAATTGAATGGAAATGATGACAGGCTGTAATGGTGTGCAGGGTTTATTAAGTTTCATGTACATCTGAGGTTTTCATGTAAAATAGCGGTTTTTTAGTGACCCCTAGTGTCTAAAAACAGTGAATTTGTTACATTTCCCTCAGAGAAGCAAACATCCTTTTTTTTTTTTTTTTTTTTTTTTTTTTTACGGGGTGCATCAAGTAAATTAATAACCATGAAATTACAAGCAGTTTTTTAAACAGCCACAGGGAACC
>CAUYPK010170154.1:0-24406 GCA_963574355.1 Loris lydekkerianus
GGCACCTGTAGTCCCCACTACTCGGGACACTGAAGCAAGAGAATCGCCTAAGCGCAGGAGTTGGAGGTTGTTGTGAAGCTGTGTGATGCCACGGCACTCTACCAAGGGTGATAAAGTGAGACTCTGTCTCTACAAAAAAAAAAGAAAGAAAAAGTACCCTTGTAAAATGCACCATAGGTGTGGTCCCACCAATTACCCTCCCTCAACCCATCCTTTCCCCCCACCCCATGTCCATCTTTCTGAATTCCCCAAACTTTCAGTCTCTTCCTCTGCTCCAAAGGGGACAGAGATGAATTTCTCTAGGAGCAGCTTCTCTCTTTTGTCCCCAAACTTCTCCCCCTTTAGACTTTTCTATTCTCCTCAAATGGCGCACACACCATCCTCCATTTTGCAGGAGTTTCTTCCTGCCTCTTTCACACCAAGGATAGCTTTTTTTTATACCATCTTACCAAGGAATACTCTTAGTAGAGCAATGCTATCCTTCTAGACCCAACCATGACTTCCTTCTGATATTTGTGCTTATCATGCACTCCAAAAAAGGATCATTTATATTATGTCCATATTTTCCTGTCTATCCAAATTGATATATGAGAGCACAAGTTTAAGCATACTTATAATTACAATGAGATAGGATACTTGAAATCTGGGCTGTCCTAGAAAATCCAGGACATAATGTTGCTATAAATTCCATCTATCCAGAATCCAGCTCTCAAGCAGTTTCATAAGCAAGAACTCTGAACATCCTCAGAGTTGTCAGGAAGTTTGTGATCTGTCTATTACACTCAGACTGAAAAATATTTTTCCCTCATTTTGCCCACTCTGGTTATCAGAATTTTGACTGCACATCAGGAAGAGTCTAGCCATCCAGATTGCTCTCTATAAATCATACATAGAAGGACTCTTTACTGGAAACTTTATGAAGCTCACAAAAATCTTTCACTGAAAAAGACTGAACCTGAGTCTGAAATGAAAATACACAGTTTACTACCCCTGGACTTATCCATAAATTTGAATACAAATCTCCAAAGGTGGCATAATAGGTTCTATTTTAAACTTTCAGTTCCTCCTCCCTAAAAAATTAAAGAAAGCTTTTAACCAATGTAAGTTTCTCTGATCTGATTTGGACTTTTCCTTCCTGCACTTTCCAATTCTACCAATTCTCTCGTATTCATGCTGTTTATCTAAATCGCTATTGTTGCACTTGCTCAAGGTTCACTTTTAAGTATAGTTTTTATCATATTTCTGAGGAAGTTTGATCTCTCCAAGCTGTCTGCAAAACTCCCCCTTTTTCTTCTTTTCTTTCTTTTTTTTTTTTTTTTGAGACAGAGTCTCAAGCTGTCGCCCTGGGTAGAGTGCCGTGCTGTCACAGCTCACAGCAACCTCCAACTCTTGGGCTTAAGCGATTCTCTTGCCTCAGTCTCCCAAATAGCTGGGACTCCAGGCACTCCCCACAACGCCTGGCTATTGTTTTGTTGTTGTTTTGTTGTCATTGTTGTTTAGCTGGCCCAGGTCAGGTTCAAACCTGCCAGCCTCAGTGTATGTGGCCGACGCCCTACCCACTGAGCTATGGGTGCTGCATCCCCTTTTTCTTCTGTATTGCCCCCTGAAATGGCATTTCTTTTTGTGAATTTAATATTTCTCTGCCTAGCTCTAGATAACTCTAACTCGTTTAATGGCTTATCTCTCTTGCATTTTTCTGCCCACTTTTATCCTCCCCAACAGTGAAGGGAGTATTTTAAACACTTTTTGTTTCCAAAGAAGAGCAACTTGCTGGTTGGAGGATCCAAGGTTAAAATGGACCCCCGGAGAAACACAGACAGCCTATGACTTCCTTATATAATCCAATAATATCCACCCCATCCTGCCCCCACCTTTGCTAACTACAGCAGCTGGAGGAGCCAGGAAGAGAAAGAAGTGATTTTTAAGTATTTTATGCTCGGTCTTGTGCAAACTGCACATGCTGGAGAGTTCATGCACTTTTCTCCCAGAAGTGACTTTCACCTTGTACTGTACATGTAGTCCCAACAAGCTTGGATACTTGTTTCCATACCTACAGCCAATCAGAACTAACAACTAGTGGGGGGCAGGGTAGGGAGGCAGAGAACACAGATCTGGAGTCAAACTGCACCTTTCAATCCTGGTGCTGCTTCCTAGATGTATGACTTGGAATGAGGTAATTAGCCTTCTGCCTCAATTTCTTCATCTGTAAAATGGGAATAATAACAAGAGCTATCTGCACAGCTGTTACAAGGATTAAGTGAGTTAATATATATAAAGTACCTGCAATTGTTAAGTACTACATGAGTTTTAAGTGCAGTGGACACATTGGTAACAGTACAGGTGAAATATACCAAAGGAAAAAAAAAACCAAAAAAGTAGTGAAAGCAGAGCAATCTAGGATCCATCTGTGTAAGGTTAGTTCATTCTTAGTTCAATGCACCTTGAATGTCTTAGGAATTTTTTCATGCCATCCCCTCCACCCCCCATGCCACAAAACCAAACAAACAAAAATTCAATTTATTAAGTAATTAAGTCCAAACAACTTAATTATTAGTATTCATATCTTAATAATTTACTAGTCATTTGAAATAATAATATATATAGTCTTCTATTCTTAAATATTCACAGCCACTTACTAATTGCAGTTGAGCAATTCACTTCTCAGACTTTGGAGTCAGATTGTATACTGCTGCACTCATTTATTTTTTATTTATTTTTTTTTTTTTTGAGACAGAGTCTTACCACATTGCCCTCGGTACAGTGCAGTGGCGTCACAGCTCACAGCAACCACAAACTCTTGGGCTCAAGCAATTCTCCTGCCTCAGACTCCCAAGTAGCTGGGACTACAGGCACCCACCACAACGCGGCTATTTTTTTGTTGCAGTTGTCATTGTTGTTTAGCAGGCCCACGCCATGTTGAAACCCGCCAGCCTGGGTGCATGTAGCCGGCGCCCTACCAACTGAGCTACGGGTGCCGCCTGCACTCATTTCTTATTCGACATTGATTTTCATTTAGTGCTTGTTTTTTATTTATAACAACTTCTGAAAACCCAGATTCACAAAGACATAACATCTTCCACAGGCACATAGACAGATCTAATGTTGAAACCTTGAACGCAAGTTTGTATGGTATGAGAGAGATATTGAATATTGCTGTGTTTCTCTTAAATTTTAAAATCTTAGTGCCCTGTGAGTTAGCTATTGCACCCTACAGCTCCTCAAAAAAGTATGGGAAACACAGATGTACGAGAGTACCCTAACCAATCCCCTAACAAATCTTCAGGGTATTAACACAGAACATTAGAGAACAATAAATAATGGTCATGATAATAACCTTGAGATAACTTTAAAAGTTTAATTTATGGTAAATTTCTTCTACATGAAGAAAGAAGAGAAATATCAAGTGCCTATTTAACAAGATTGCTATTTAACATTATTACATGTTTTTTGCGAGACAGGGTCTTGTACTAAGGCAGCATACAGCGGCATGATCACAGCTAACTGTAACCTCCAATTCCCAGGCTCAAATGATCCTACAGGCTTAGCCTCCTGAGTAGCTAGGACAGATGTGCACCACCCTGCCTGGCTAATTTTTTTATTTTTTGTAGAAACAGGGTTGGTTGTGAACATCCTGGCCTTAAGCCATCTTCCCACATCAGCCTCCCAAAGTGCTGGGATTACAGGCGCAAACCACCATGCCTGGCCTTAAAATTTTAAATTATACTAAAAATTTTAGTTATACTAAAAATGTGCAAGATCATTCTCAGTTGGGCCCCATCTTCTCCGCAAGTAGAGAACAAAGAACACAAACCTTGGAATCACACAGATACAGATTGAAATTTAGACCCACTGCTTCCTGTAATCTTGACCAAGTCTCTCAACCTTTATGATCACCTCCTTATCTCTAAAATTTGGATGGTTCAGGCTGGTCTTGAACTCCTGAGCTCAAGTGATCCACCCATCTAGGCCTTCCAGAGTGCTAGGATTATAGGCATAAGCCACGATGCAAGTGAGCACCTGTCTCTACTAAAAAAAATGAAAAATAATCCAAGTGTGTGGCAGGCACCTGTAGCCCCAGCTACTTGGGAGGCGGAGGCAAGAGGATCACTTGAGCCCAAGAGTTTGAAGTTGCTGTGAGCTATGATGGTACAGCACTCAACCCAGGACAACAGAGTGAGATTCTGTCTCAAAAATAATAATGAATTAATTACTTAATTGTGGATGGCAATTCTTGCCCCCTAGATTCCTGTGGAAAGTGAAAGAAATAACTTACAAAGAGTGCATAGCACCACCGCTGGAATGTAATGCATGCTCCAGAGCTCTTTGCCATTTCCTAAACATGCCTTAGGCTTGCATCTTTACTAAGCCTTTGTGACATGTTTCTTCCTGAGCCTGATAAACCCTACTACTTTTCTTCTGCTGCCAAACGGTTGGTTCATGCTGCATCACCCGACTTAAATGCATTCTTCCCTCTGAAGCCTCCCTTGGCTTCTCTGGAGAGAATGAGTCACTCCCTCTTGTTCAGTTTTGCAGCGTGCACCACTATCACCTCACTTGATCCCATCGTGCTATAATTGCTTATTTATGAACCTTCTTCACTGGATTTTATGGTCCTCCTCCATGGCTGAAGTCACATCTTATTTTCACAGCATCTAGCAGGATATTTTGCCCTCAATAAATGTCTTAATGAATAGAGGAATGACAATAGCAGACACACAGGCCTTGGTACCAGGCACTGTTCCAGGTGCTTCACAAACATCATTGACTCATTTAATCTTCACAACAATGCTATGAATTATTATCATTTCTATTTTATAGATAAAAAAAAATGGGGCAGCGCCTGTGGCTCAGTGAGTAGGGCGCTGGCCCCATATACCAAGGGTGGTTGGGTTCAAACCCGCCCCGGCCAAATTGCAACAAAAAATAGCTAGGCATTGTGGCGGGCACCTGCAGTTCCAGTTACTCAGGAGGCTGAAGCAAGAGAATCGCCTAAGCCCAAGAGCTGGAGGTTGCTGTGAGCTATAATGCCACAGCACTCCACTGAGGGCAACGGAATGAGACTCTGTCTCTCTAAAAAAAGAAAAAAGAAAATGACACACAGAAAAGTTATGTATTTGTCTGGGTCACTCAGCTACTAATTGTCTTTTTTTTTTTTTGAGACAGTCTCATTTAATCACCTGGGGTTGAGTGCTGTGTTGTTATAGCTCACAGCAACCTCAAACTCTTGGGCTCAAGCGATCCTTCTTGCTTCAGCCGCCAGTGGGCTATTTTTAAAGATGAGGTCTTGCTCTTACTCAGGCTGGTCTCAAACTCCTGAGCTAAAGCATTCCGCCTGGTTCAGCCTCCCAGAGTGCTAGGACTACAGGTATGAGCCACTGGGCCTGGCCTCAGTTACTAATTGTCAAAGCTAACATTGAAACCTAAGCAGGTGGTGTCAGAGTCCAGGCTTTTAACCAACACACTAAAATGCCTCCTAGTGAACAAGGAAACCATCACAAACCAAATGGGCTTTCCCAGAGGTCTTCTCAGGTTTTGGAACGAACGCCTCATTCATTCATTTAACAAATATTTACATAGGGCTTTCTAGGTGTCTATCATCACACTACGCACTTATCTCTAATTGCTCCCCCTACCTGCTGCAGCACCCATCCACCCAAACTCCACTGCCGGTCCCCAGACTTGACTGGTCTGTGAATTTCTTTCTGTTTCTTGAAGGTGTTGTGCTCTCTCTCAGCCCTGGACCTAAGACTCCACATTGCCTGGCTAACCTGTGCTTTTCTTTTAGTTCTCGGCTTAATTTACTTCCTTCTGAAAGATTTCCATTATCCCCATAAAGGAAGTTAGACACACATGCTCTGGGTTCCCCATGGCACTTCACTTTCCTCATCCTAGCATCTGTCATACTTACTGTTCCTGCTCAATTACACACCTGCCTTCTGCACTAGACTACAAGCTCTGTAAAAGCAAGGACTGTCCAGGTTATCACTGAATCTGCAGTGTCTGGCCTGATGAGTGGCGTATAGTAGTTGCTTCATAAATATTTGTTGAATGGCTTATTAAAAGATGAGCAAAACAAAATCTCTCTGATTAAGAAGTCTAGTGGGGAAAAAAAGTCTAGTGGGGGCTCGGCACCCGTAGCACAGTAGGTAGGGCACCAGCCACATACACCAAGGCTGGTGAGTTTGAACCTAGCCCAGGCCTGCTAAACAACAATAACAACTGCAACAAAAAATAGCCAGGCATTGTGGCGGGTGCATGTAGTCCCAGTTACTTGGGAGGCTGAAGCAAGAGAATCACTTAAGCCCAAGAGTTTGAGGTTGCTGTGAACTGTGACGCCATAGCACTCTACCAAGGGCGATATAATGAGACTCTGTCTCAAAAAAAAAAAAAAAAAGTCTAGTGGGATACAGGAAAACATTTACCTGGTGTATTGTGATAAATGCTGTCATAGGGACTGCTGGGGTCCTTTAGCTCCACAGAAGGGAAGATTTCTAGCGCTGTCTGGGGAAAAGTGAGAAGGGAACAGTTCGACAGAGTCTTCAAGGATGAGTGAGAGTTGAAAAGGAAAAGAAAAGGAAGTTGTAGTATAGAGGTTAAAAGCAAGAATTGTAATAGAAATTGCTTTGTAGCCTAAACAGCTAAATCATTTTTCTATGTCTGAAAATAACATTAATCAAAACCTAGCCTTACATTGGTCTAATAAGAATTTGGAAGCAATATGAAATAATTTAAAAGGCAATAGGATGAAATAATTTTATTTCTTAAGTATCCCTCCCGTGAATTCCCATGAAAAGTTTCATTATATTTATCATGCTGCACTGCCATTGTCAAAGTGTCTCTTTTCCACCTGATTGTGAGCTATTTAAGGCTTTGGATTAAAGAACTTTAAGATCTGATTCAATTCTATGTATCTCTCAGAACAAAGCCAGTCCCAGAGAGAGAATTTGTGAATATCCCATCATGACCAGAAAGTCCTAAATGAACTGACCTCCAGCAATCTCTCAGCTTTTTTTCATGTCCCATAATCTGTGCTTCAGTCAATATTAAGCACCTTTCATTCTCTGGACAAAAATCTGGCTCCTTAAATCCTCTAGGCCTTCACACATGCAATGCCACTCCCACTGTCTCTTCCCACTCATTTCCCTAGCTTTTTATCTAACTCCCACTTGCCCTTCACATTTCAGCTTAAATACTGCTTCTGAAGGAAGACTTCCCTGACCTGAAGACAAGTTTATACCTTCCTATTACGTGGTCCTATTATATGCATATGGTCCTATTATACCCTATTTTTCTCCCTATATTTATTTCATTTGTAACTATTTGAACATTTTCTCTTCATTAGATCATACATTTCATAATTTAACACTTGGACTAGAGCATGTAACATAACAGATGTACAATAAAATTGATTTTGAATAAGTTATTAAATAAATGAGTAAAGTGCTATTATTTGTTAAGTATGATTGAAGTGGATAGATTGGAGCTAATTAAATCAAGCCAGCAAATTGCCATTTAGTGATTTAGTATTAGAAGCATTTCACGTGCACCACCAAGAATCAAGGTGGTTGACTTGTTGAGCAAACAAAGCAGCAATACCTTATCCAAGAAGATGTAGGTAGGCCTCTGCTCACACTACCTTCTGCTCTCTGCTCTTAAAATATTACTGGTGATCCTCTCCTTGCTATCAAAATCTCATCCTGAGGCTTGGTGCTTGAAGCACAGTGGTTAGGGTGCCAACCACATACACTGAGGCTGGCAGGTTCAAGCCCGGGTTCAAACCCACCAGCCTCAGTGTATGTGGCCAGCACCCTTACTAGTGAGCTTTGAGCGCCAAGCCTGTGCTTACTTTTCTAATATCAACTCTTCTCTTTTTTTATTTTATTTTAAGACAGAATCTCACTCTGTCGCCCTGGGTAGAATGCCATGGTGTCATAGCTCACAGCAACCTCAAACTCTTGGGCTCAAGTGATCCTCTTGCCTCAGCTTCCCACGTAGCTGGAACTATACATGCTCTCCATAACACTGGCTATTTTTAAGAGATGGGGTCTCACTCTTGCTCAGGTTGGTCTCAAATTTCTGAGCTCAAGCAATCTACCCCACTCAGCATCCCAGAGTGCTACAAGTGTGAGCCACACATTTGGCAATGCTAATACAATATTATTAATTAAACTAAAGTTTTTATTCAGATCTCACCAGTTTTCCCACTAATGTCCTTTAACTACTCTCACATCTGCCCTAGGATTCCTCTTTGCATCTTGTCAGTTTCCTTAGTCTCCTCCAATTTGTGACAGTACCTTGTTTTTACTCTTCTCCCATGATCTTGGCACTTTTTATTAGACAGGATCTAGGTCTGTCGCCCAGGTTAGGGTGTAGTGGTGCAATCAAAAGCTCATTGTAACCTTGAACTCCTGGGCCCCTTGATCCCATTGCCTCAGCCTCCTGAGTAGCTGGGACTACAGACATACACCACCAAGCCCACCTAACATATTTTTAAATTTTTTCTATAGACTGAGTCTCGCTTTATTGCCCAGGCTAGTCTTGAACTCCTGGCCTCAAGTGACGCTCCCACTTTGACCTCCCAAAGTGCTGGGATTATAGGCATGAGCCACCATGCCCTGACTTAACACTTTTGAACAGTCCTGGTCAGGTATCTTGTAGAATGTTCCTCAAATTGGATTTTTCTGATGTTTTCTCATGACTAGATTGAGACTAAGGATTTGGGGGGCAAATGTCACAGAAGTTATGTGCCCTTTTCAGCACATCACTTCAGGGAGTATGCTATCTATATCTTCTACTGATTTCAATATTAACCTTAAATCACCTGGTTAATATGGGTCTCTCAGGTTTCTCCACTATAAATTTATTATTTTTCCTTTTTGAAAAACAATATTGGAGGAGATATAATTTGAAGCTATGTAAATATTCTATTTTTCTATAAACATTCAGAACTTTCATCCACTAGTTTTAGCATTCATTGGTGGATCTTGTTTGCTGCACTTAATACTATTGTATTCTAATGGTGATGATTTTCTAATTCCCTAATTCCTACTTTTTTTTAGAGAGAGAGGGTGTTTCTTTTCATCATCCAGGCTGTAGTGCAATGACATCATCATAGCTCACTGCAGCCTTGAACTCCTGGATATAAGCAATCCTCCTACCTCAGCCTCCTGAGCAGCTGGTACTTACCACCCACTAATTTTTCTATGTTTTTTTTTTGTTGTTGTTGTTGTTTTTATTGAGACAGAGTCTCACTTTGTCACCCTCTCCTAGGTCACTCCTGCTACCCTCCATGGCATCACAGTTCACAGCAACCTCAAACTCTTAGGCTTAAGTGATTCTCTTGCCTCAGCCTCCCCAGTAGCTGGGACTACAGGTGCCTAGCACAACACCCCGCTATTTTGTTGTTGTTGTTGTTGTAGTTGTCATTGCTGTTTAGCAGGCCCTAACTGGGCTTGAGCCCTCCAGCCTCAGTGTATGTGGCTGGCACCCTATGCACTAAGCTCCGAGAGCCGAGCCTAATTTTTCTATTTTTTGTAGAGAAGAGGACTCACTCTTGTTCAGGCTGGTCTCAAATTCCTGAAGTCAAGTAGTCCTCCACCTGGCCTCCCACAGCACTGGGATTACAGGCTGCTGACTATTGTATTTTTTTGAAATGTTCTAATCTTAGGAACACAAGGTGCTGCAGGCTCATGTTGTATTTTCTCTTCTCCAAGAAGCTTATTTTATTTTATTTTATTTTATTTTATTTTTTGAGACAGAGTCTCACTTTGTCACCCTCAGTAGAGTGTCGTGGCATCATAGCTCACACCAACCTCAAACTCTTGGGCTCAAGTAATTCTCTTGCTTCAGCTTCCCAAGTAGCTGGGACTATAGGCACCCACCACATGCCCAGCTATATTTTCTTTTTTTTTTTTTGAGACAGTCTCACTTATTAACCCTCAGTAGAGTGCTGTGGTGTCACAGCTCACAGCAATTTCCAAATCCTTGGGCTTAGGCAATTCTCTTGCCTCAGCCTCCTGAGTAGCTGAGACTACAGGCGCCCGCCACAATGCCTGGCTATTTTTTTGTTGCAGTTTGTTCGGGGCTGGGTTTGAACCCACCACCCTCAGTATATGGGGCTGGCACCTTACCCACTGAGCCACAGGCGCCACCCAGTCCAGCTGTAGTTTTAAAGACAAAATCTCACTCTGGCTCAAGCTGTTCTCTAACTTGTGAGCCCAAGCTATCCACCCAACTTGGCTTCCCAGAGTGCTAGGATTACAGGCATGAGCCACTACACCCAGCCCCTTATTCTATGTATTGAAGACTGATATTTGGAAACCATGAACTAGGCATTAGATGTGATAACTGCTTATGGAGTATCAGTGCTTCTCAGATCTCAGGGGTCAGAGCTAGGAAACAGTTGTTTACATACTAACCCACACATACATGCACATCTATATTTCTATATCTACTTGTGCATATATTTGTAAAATATGAATTGATACTGCTACTTTGCATGTTTTCTAACTTTATACACATGGTTTTGTACTATAAATATTTTTCTGCAACCTGGCATTTTTGTTTGACATTCACTTTCTAAATTTAACCATGTTAACATATACAGTTCTAATTATTCCTTTTCACAATTATCTTAGTAGTAGCCTTTTATATGACTCATCCTCTGTATTATTTCTAAGAGCCACAGAGCTGCCAATTGTAATGATTATGGTTAGTCATTCACAGTTATTTGTAGGTAGGAAGCAGTTTCCCAAGGAAAAAGGAAAGTTGGGTGCCCAGCTCTCACTTAGGGACATTGTAATTGTCACATTCATCCAGTGACCCTCTCTTTTGAAAAATACAGTAGGAGAGTTTTGGTTAATGGCCAACCACCCCATTTGTCTAGTCACAGTTGTCTGTGAATGATATTTGGATGTTGTGTAACTACATCAAAATGGAGTTAATAAAAGAGGAGGGTCCCTGTCCACTTTTATTCTTCTCCCCCACCCCTACTTGAAATGTCCAGAAGCTCCCACTGAACACACTGGTGACGTACTGGCATCAGTTGATAGTGGCAAGGCAGTGGCAAGCTAGTGGGCTTACCCTGGATCTGGATTCATGGGGGTTTTGTTTTATTTTGTTTTGAGACAGAGCCTCAAGCTGTCGCCCTCAGTAGAGTGCTATGGCATCACAGCTCACAGCAACCTCTAATTCCTGGGCTCAAGCGATTCTTCTGCCTCCACCTCCCAATTAGCTGGGACTACAGGTGCCCACCACAATGCCTGGCTATTTTTTGGTTGCAGCCGTTATTGTTGTTTGGCGGAACCGGGCTGGATTCAAACCCACCAGCTCAGGTGTATGTGGCTAGTGCCTTAGCCGCTTGAGCCACAGGCACTGAGCCTGTTTTGTTTTGTTTTTTAGACAGTCTCACTCTGTTGCATGGGCTTTGGGCTGGAGTACCATGGCCTCCGCCCGGGTCACAGCAACCTCACCCTCCTGGGCTCAAGCCATCCTCCTGCCTCTGCCTCCCAACATGGCATACTGAGCATAGCTGAGACAACAGGCATACACCACCATGTTTGGCTAATTTTTCTATTTTTAGTAGAGATGGGGTCTCGTTCTTGCTCAAGCAGGTCTCCAACTCCTGACCTCAAGGGATCCTCCCACCTCAGCCTCCCAGTGTTCTGGGATTACAGGTGTGAGCCACTGCAGGCAGCTGGATCAGTATAGATTGGAAATTACAAAGTCCGAATTCTAGTCCTTACTATGCCACTAACTCACTGTGTGACCTTGTTATACCCCTCCTCTGAGCATCCAGTTAACAACATGTGCAATGATAGCATTGGGTTAGAAGGGTTCCATGATACATTCCTACCCCAAACTTCTGTGAAACATCAGCCTTTAGTCAACTAGGTCCCCAATCACAGAAACATACCAAAGCATCGTTATCATAGGTTCACTTCTGGCGTGGAAGGGAAATTGAATTGAAGGTAGTTATTATAGTCCAGCCTTCCCTGATAAATTTAAGTCCTGCTACCACTGCCATAAGCAGACCTCTAAACACAGTTTTTAATACTTCTTTTTGCTAACAGCCCAAATAAAATTAAAAACTACCTGCTTGAGATGGTAGATCACATCTGTAATCCTAGCACTCTGGGAGGCCAAAGTGGGTGGATTGCCTTAGTTTATGAGTTTGAGACCAGCCCGAGCAAGAGCAAGATCCTGTCTCTAAAACTAGCTGGGCATTGTGGCAGGCACCATAGTCCCAGCTACTCAGGAGGCTGGGGCAAGAGGATCCCTGGAGCTCAGGAGTTTGAGGTTGCTGTTACCTATGATGCTATAATTCTACAGCACCCTGGCCAGGGGCAACATAGTGAACTCTGTCTCAAGGAAAAAAAAATTATTTTCTGGTCAGTCACAAAGCAGCCATTGGGATAAGATTACGGTATGCAAATAAGGCAAGACAAGACAGAAGAGACAAGATGTGAAGCCAAGCAAGACCCTAGGAATGCAATGGCCTTGGAGGTGCAAAGCAGAATGTAAGAACAGAAGCCTAGGGGAATCCCCTAACCCCAGTGAAAGTGTTTTTAGGGGCTTCGAGACAGAGGGTCTTACACTGAACATGTAGGCTACAATGGAAAGATCCTGGACTTCAGCAGCAGAAATGGGTTCAAAATCCCACCCCATCACTAGCTCAATATGTAATTTATGTGATTCTGGGCAAATTAGCCTTTCTGAACTTCAGTTTTTCTCATCTATAAAATGAAGGTAAAGGATAATACCTATTTCATGGAGTTATTAGCATTAAATTAAGCAAAAAATTATATATAAGAATGCCTACTATATAAATGTTAATCCCTCTCTTCTTTTTCCTTTGGGCTATCAGGGGTGTCCACTGGCACCACAGGCTGATTTTGGGAAGATTTTTTGCTTATCTGTGGTGTCAGGTATCATGAAAAGTATGCGGGGGCCATTTTTTTTTTTTTTTTTTTGCTAATCAACTTTCATTAGTGTTTGTATATTTCATGTGTGGCCTAAAGCGATTCTTCTTCCAGTGTGAAGCAAAGAAAAAAATAATAATAATAAAAGCTGAACACCTCTGGTAGAGGAAAAGAGAGGAGGTAGAGACCAGAGTGCGATGAAATGAGACATGCTCTGGATCCATGGCTTGGGTGGGCATGAAGCCAGAGTCTAGGCAGCAAGTGATGCTGATAAGAGTCTGATGGGAGGAACATTGTGGCTCTGGGTTATCATTCTGTTTGTAGCATATGCCAGCCAAGGGCATAAGAAGCAGGCTCCATCCCCACCCCCTACCTGGGTTAGGCCTAGGAAGACTCACGCAGATTGACAATCACGGGGCAGGTGTATTAAGTAGGAGAATTTCAGCTGAAGGCTAGTTGTACAATCTGAACCGGGTTCACACCTGATCTACTAAGAACCAGGTCTAATTCCTGGCCTAACCTGCTATTAGAGGTGAGACAGTCTGCCCTCATGTTAGCCAAGATTGGCTCAGAAACTGAGCAGAGCTGAGTCTTTGGTTCAATGGTATAGCACAAATAATAATTATAACTTATGAGTAATTACTATGTGCCAGGTTTTCACATACCTATACAACCCTAGGAGGTAGGAACTTTCCTTCCCCTACCCCAAAAAAAGTTCTTTCAGGAGAGGAAATTTAGTTCCAGAGAGGTTAAGCAACTTGTCCAAAACTACACAGTTCATAAGCTGTGTAACTCTTGGTAGGGCCAAGAGTTTAAAAAATTCTAAAGTTTACCAGTTGAAGAAAAGAAGAGGTTTTAATTGTTGGCAACATAAGGAAATTTCTAGAAAGGAATTTTCTAATATTATAACAAACAGATCCCTTGCTAGTACAATATACTTCCTAACATCTCCATATGGGCCCCTGTCTCAAACCTTTGATATTTCTACCAGAAACCCATATAACAGAAGGCAGCCCTGTGGAGTATTTTCCACAGGAAACATCTGCCCAAATATTTCGAAGGCTGTAAAGTGTCCCAAGAGGGAGGAGGAAAAGCTGAGACCAATCACAAGCATGGTGGTAAGTCCAGGTACCAGGTGGACTGAAACAGAGAGAAAACGCAGGCTTCCTGCCTTCCGCTCCCTCTGGAAGCATGCTCTGCTAAAATAAACTCTTTCCAGGACTGGGCTTCCCAGGTTAGTGATCTGGTTTTCTTCTAATAGGAAGTGAGCTATCTCTCAATCAGGAGGTGCAGAGAGGGGGAGATTATTGCCAATTAGAAGAAATGAATGGGAAGTTTCAGACATTTCATGTGTTTGCAAATAAGAGAGCTCTACTTTATTCTCAGAGTTGATCACAGCCTAGCCACAGGATAGACGTTCTTTCCTTGAGTGTTTACAAGTGAATCAATTTTAAAAGATTTTCCTTTTTTGTTTAAAGAAACTGACATAATAGAAAGAAAAGACTGAGTCTCTGCCAAGAAAAGGCTTTCTGAACCTTCTTTGACTTGGATCAACGGCACTTTAAGGTCTTTCAATAAACCAAGTCGCTGGCCTCAAATACAAAATTGCTACCAGGAAAGAAGACTTTTTTTTTTTTTTTTTTTTTTTGATGGGATGTCTTTGAGTTGAAATAGAGTCTGTAAGTGCCCTGAATGTATTGTTCAGAGTCATTATTCTTCATATTTCAACTCCACATGTGGTTAATGAGGACTGGTCCCCATGTGCAAGGCACTGGGGAGTCAGGAGCAGGAATCCATCCTGATCCTTGTTCTCCAAGGGCTTCCAGTTTGGGAAGCAAACACTGATACTCACAGATGGTGCAAGAGAGTGAATGAAAGGATGGAGAAAGTGGGAAGGTCTTAGGGCGACAGCACACAACACGTTAATGGGTTCTAAGTTGGAATTTGGCCTCTTTGAGTAGGAAGAGAAGTTCCTTAGTCTTCTTCCAGACTGATGAGTGGAAAACTTTCCTTATCTAGAGATAGAGGGATATTGTCATCTCCTTTACCTTCTCTTCAGCCGTCCACGTATCTACTGCTACACCACTAATCTGTCCATTCACTCAACCAGCAACATGTCAGGTTGTGCTAGGCAATATTTACAGAAAATCCTCCATAGCTGACCACTTCCTTAACATTGACCATCTCCTTAAGTTGACCTAATTTTCATAGACTGGACATGCACCATATATACATACCAGTACAGAAGCCCTAGTTCCTTACATTGACCACTTCTGTATGTTGACCAGTTTGTTACAATCTCTTGGGTGGGCAATTTACAGAGATTCCACTGTATTTTCTCATTCAACCCTTAAAGCAACCTTGTGAGCTTAGAACCATTATTCTACTTGACCACTGGGAAACCAAAGGCAAGGGAGGATAAGTAACTTAACTTAAGGTCACACAGCTAGTACTTGATTCAACTGAGATTTGCCCTTTGTTTGTCTCTGAAAGCCTGTATACTCTCTGCCGTGCTGAAAAGTCAAGGATTTCTTAGAGATGAATCAGAATTGTGCCTTTGAACAACTTGTTGTTCAATGGAGGAGAAAGACACTTGAATAATTTCTTCATTTATTCAGTCACTTGAGAATATTTATTGACTACCCACTATTCAATGGTTGATTTGCAAAGAAAAATCAGACATAATTCCCTGCTTTCAAGGAACATATGGTCTTTAAGAGGTAGACACACACAAAGAAAATATCACCTCAGATAACTGACAATATAATGTAATAAATTATCTAAGAAATGACATTCTAGGCCAGATGCCATAGTTCACACCTGTAATCCTGGCACTCTGTAAGGCTGAGGTGGATGGATTGCTTGAGCTCAGACTGGTCTCAGGAGTTCAAGACCAGCCTGAGCAAGAGTGAGCCTTCATCTCTACTAAAAATAGGAAAATTAGCAGAATGTTGAAGCATATGCCTTGTACTCCTAGTTCTTCAGGAGGCTGAGGCAGGAGGTTTGCTAGAGCCCAGAAGTATGAGGTTGCAGTGAGCGATGATGATGCCGTTGCACTCCATCTTGGGTGACAGTGACTATCCCTCTCCCACAAAAAAGAAAGGAAAAAAACATTCAGGCCTGGGCCCAGTGGCTGGTACCTATAGTCTCAACTACTCAGTAGGCAGAGGCAGGAGTATCACATAAGACCAGCCTGGGCAACATAGTGAGACCTCATGTTTTTAAAAACAATTTTTAATTTCAAAAGAAAAAAAGAGAAGACAGTGTAAGCCTTCTGAGAATAAGATAGGATGGAAGTCTCCCTGAGACAATGGGGTATGGCGCCACAAAGGAAGAGGGGCCATGTTTGAATGGACACTTAGAGAATGTGTAAGAATTTGCCATGAGAAGTTTCTAGTTGTCCAAATGCACATGCTGTCTTGCCGCTGAGCCTTTACACATGTTATTTCTCTATCTAGACCAGTTCCCTTTTATCCCTTCCTAACCTGGCTAAAATCACATTTTTTTCTGGTATCACCTTAAGTGACACTTTCTCCTGGAGACCTTCACTTGCCCTTTCTCCACCCCACATACAGACTACTATAGATTTACTGGCCTGGTTTCCCACAGAACTGTGTGTGCGTACATGCAAATGTTGGAGGGGGAATAAAGTTTTTGTTCATCATATGAAAGACAGTGAGAAGTTCAGTGTGGTTGAAGCATAGGGTACATGGCTTACAAAAAATATTTAGGGGACAGGCAGCACCTATGGCTCAAAGGAATAGGGTGCTGACTCCATATGCCGGAGGTGGCGGGTTCAAGCCCAGCCCCAACCAAAAACCCCAAAAAAAAAAAAAAAAAAAAAATATTTAGGGGATGAATGAATGAACAAATTCCTGAAAGCCCTATAATTTCACCTAGGAAAGTAGGCTTCAACCAGATTATTAAGCCTATCCTGACCCACACCATTAGACATTCATTTTCAATTTTTTTTAGAGACAAAGTCTTGATTGATCACCCAGGCTGGAGTGCAGTGGTACAATATTAGCTCACTGCAAGCTTGAACTCCTGGGTTCAAAGGATCCTTCTACCTCAGCTTCCCAAGTAGCTGGGACTATAGGTGCATACCACCATACGAGGCTTGGTTTTTTTTTTTAAGAGATGGGGTCTTACTACAGTGCCCAAGCTTGTCTCAAACTCCTGGGTTCAAGCAACCCTCCCTCCTTGGCCTCTCAAAGTGCTGGAATTATAGTGTGAGCCACCAGGCCTGGCCACCACTGACCATTTGAACTGCCTCCATCATATTCCCCTTGCTTCTACCTGGTTGCCTCCTCTACTCATTACTCAAAATATACCCTTGTCCTGGAATCCTTTCTGACAACCCTCCTTTGTTCCTGCAGTCTTGGTCAAGTACTTACTGCTCTGTTGTGCCTTTGTGGGATAAGTGAGGTCAGGCAGACAGGCTCTGGGATTCAAATGCTGTTGCTCCAGATCAAGGCCTACCAGTCAGAACTCCAGATCTTAAATTTTACATATCAAATTGGAGAGAACCTTCACATTCATCTCTTCTCCCATGGGGGGAGGGAGACTGGTGTTCTAGCCTACAGGCTCGTGTTGGTTGCTGGACCACTTACTCCACAGAAAGCTTTGACAGAGAGAGCAGCAATGGAACCACAGTAGACTCCAGCCTGGAATTCTCCACCAGTGGGCACCCCAAACTCAACTTTTCCAAATCAAAATATTGGAAAGAGCTTGGGTTTGGGGATCAGACAAACCTAGGTTTAATTCTATATTTTACTTGTTATATGGACCTTGGGCAAGTTATTTCTACTCTCTGAACCTCAGTTTCTTGACTGAGAGCCAGGAGGTTTTGGAACAGGGGAGTGTAGTGATCTGATGTCTGTTTTAGAACAATCCCTCCTGCAGCTGTTGGGGGGATGGGCTGGAGGGGAGAAACTAGAGGCAGTTCAGAGGCTGCTGAATAAAAGTGTTTCCAATTACCATCAGGCTAGCCTCAGCAGCACACTCTTCACTGTGACCCCAGAGCCAACCTCATGCTGTTGCCTAGCAACTCACCTGCATCACCCAGGGATCTGAAGCTGGGGCCCCACCAAGGATAGGGAAATGACCAGTTTAATTACAAAGGCTTGGGGGAATCATACAGCAATTCATTCCTCGAATACTCACTGGGCTCCCACCAAGTGCCAGGCGCATGCTAGGTACTGGAGATTAGAGATGAATAAAACCCTATCTTTTTCCTCAAAGAATTCACACTGTATCAGGACGGGTGTATTTCTTCATTCATTCAAGAAATATTGCATTTATCCAGTAGAATGGATAAACAAGTCATAGCGTATTCGTGTAATTTAATAGTGTACACACTGCATGAGCACGAACAATCTGTAATTACACACACACATATGGAATATTGATGCGTGGAACATATGAGGAGTGAAAGAAGCCAAGTAGAAAAAAGTTCATTCTGTCCGATTCCCTTTAGATAAAGCACAAAAACAGGTAAAACTAATCTAAGTTGTCAGAAATCAGAGGGGCTAGGGAGGTAGTGGCCTGAAGTGGCATGAGGAAGACTTCGGAGTCCAGAAGGATTCTGTTTATGGACCTGGGTGCAGGTTACACGGTGTGCTCCGCTTGCAAGTGTTTACCAAAGCTGTATGCTTATGATATCTTAACTTTGTTGTATGCACATTGTATGCCAACAAAAAGTTTTTTAAAATAAGTACCATATTCCAGGTACGGTATAAGGCAAAGAGACACTGAAAGAGAAATTTACCACACAGTGTGATAAATACACAGGGGTCTGGGGCACAAGAGAGGATTCCCCATTAATCAACTGCACCCTGTCTGTGGCAAGGGGCCTGAAGCAAGGCTTCCCAGAGGAGGGACTTTCTAATCAAGTAATCAAGTACAGGTCTACCATGCAGAGGAGAGGAAACAGAGCCTGTGAGCATTAGAAATAGGGAGGAGAGGCAGGAGATGAGGCTGGATGGTTTGGGATTCAAACTGTGGAGGGTCTGGAATAAAAATAATAACAACTGGTGGCGTCTGTGGCTCAAAGGAGTACGGTGCCAGCCCCATATGCCATATTCCAGCCCCAGCTGGAAACTGCAAAAAATAATAATAGTAATAATGATAACAACCAAATGTCTGTTTGTACTGTGACTGGCAATTTAAGGTACTTTACCTATTTCAATTTATTTAACCCACCAAGCATACAATGAAGCAGGTACAATTATTATTCTTGTTTTACAGGTTAGGAAATAGAGGCACAGGGGTGTTAACTGGCTTAAAATTCCACAGAAAGTGGAAGAACTTAGCAACTTACCTACGCAGCTAGTTCCAGTGTGTTTTACCACTGCCCCACCTTGTGTAGGTTATTTGGTCACAGACCAGGTCACTGAGGTGTATTTAAGCAAAGAAATAACATGGACTCAGCACCCGTAGCACAGTGGTTATGGCGCTAGCCGCATACACCACGGCTGGCGGGTTCGAATCTGGCCAGGCCAGCTAAATGACAATGACAACTGCAATAAAAAAAAAAAAAATACCCCAGTGTTGTGGTGGGTGCTGTAGTCCCAGCTACTTGGGAGGCTAAGATAAGAGAATCATTTAAGCCCAACAGTTTGAGGTTGCTGTGAGCTGTGACGCCACAGCACTCTACCAAGGGCAACAAAGTGAAACTCTTTCTAAAAAAAAAAAAAAAGAAAGAAATGACATGATAAGAGTATTGTGTGACAAAGATTATTTTAGTTGCTCTGTGGAAAACTGCACTGGATTGGATGGTATGAGATTGGAGGTAGGAGACTAGGGAGAAAGCTACTCTAGGGGTCTGATGAGAGAAGCTGAGTCCTAAAAGAATGTAGAAGACCAGGCTTGGTGGCTTACGCCTATAATCCTAGTGTATAATCCTAGCCTTTGGGAGGCTGAGGTGGGTGAATTGCTTGAGCTCAGAATTTGAGACCAGCCTGAGCAAGAGTTACATCCCCTCTCTGAAAATAGCCAGGCATGGTGGTGGGTGCCTGTAGTCCCAGCTGCTGGGGAGGCTGATGCAAGAAGATTGCTTGAACCCAAGAGTTTGAGGTTGCTATGAGCTATGATGCCACAGCACTCTACCCAGGAACAAAGTGAGACTGTCTCAAAAATAAATAAATAGATACATACAGAAAGTAAAAGAGGATAGAGGCCAAGGAGAGGAGAAAGGAATTTTTAGATATCAGTGACAGAATCTACCTGCTGTATATTACATATACTGATAGAAATAAAGTCCATAAGAAAGCAAGGCTTGTATGTTTTTCTTTTTCAGCTTCAGGTGCAGAGTTGAGGTAAGCTTATTTCTCTATTTATGGCACACTATATTCATTGGATTTAAAGGTCTTCCTCTTGTTTTATGTACTTATTTTCTTTTCTCCCTTTCCCTCTCTTCACCCATACAGACCAGTCTTCTAATGTGTTTATTTTATGCTCATTTATATTGTTCTTGCAGAATATGCATTTTGGTTTTATGTGCACACATTTTACATTTATATAAATGACACTGGGTTATAATTGCATGATGTATTTTACTTTTAGACATACTATATTTTTCTTTTCTTCTTCTTTTTTTTTTTTTTTTTTTGATATAGAGTCTCACTCTGTCTACCTTGGTAGAGTGCCATGTGGCATATTAGCTCACAGCAATCTCAAACTCTGGGTTCAAGCAATCCTCTTGCCTCAGCCTCCATAGCTGGGAGTACAGATGCCCGCTACAACATCCAGCTAGTATTTTTTGTATTTTTAGTAGAGATGGGGGGTCTCACTATTGCTCAGATTGGTCTCAAACTCGTGAGCTCAAGCAATCTACCTGCCTGGGCCTCCCAGAGTGCTAAAATTACAGATGTGAGCCACTGTGCCTGGCCCACTCTATATTTTTCATAACTTCTCTATAGGATCATAAAATTAGATTGAAAAGATAATACTATTTTTGTATTCGACACTGTGGAGTGAGAAGACTTCAGCCATAGCCACTGTCTCTCTTCTGACTTGTGGTTTGAAGTTGGGCAAGTCTCTTCCTCTATTTGGGCCTTAGGGTTCCCATTTGTAAAGTCAGAGATACCTTTTATGAAAACTCTCTTATTTTATATGTAGGAAATTCTGGTCTAGCAAGTGGGAGTGACTTGATCAAGGTCACACAACAGTTATCAACAGTTCAATTCAATTACGCCCACATTTATTGCATGCCAAGCATGGTGCTAAATGCTTCAGATATTTAAATAACTAAACCCCACTGCATCCTTCCCCCATCCCCCACCCCCCGGCCTCTAAACAGAACTGTGTTAATTTTCCAAGAGCAGGTGCAGAGATAGCCTATGGGCACCATCGGATGCAGTAAAGATATTAATAGGATGTAGCCTCAGATAGAATTTAAGGCAGAGCCTCCACCAGTCCAATCAGGCCCCACGATATTCCTGTCCTCAAAAAAGAAAAAAGAAAAGAAGTTGGGTACACTACTTCTTATTTGCAAAAGGTTATTTATTGCCATAGCATTACCAATAATAACTGATCTAATACAGCAAGATAAATCACCCTAACTGCAGCATTAGAAATGTTGAAAACCACTGGCTTCGTGGCTCATGCTTGTAATCCTAGCACTCTGGGAGGCTGAGGTAGGAGGACCAGTTAAACCCCAGAGTTTGAGGTTGTTGTGACCTAGGCTGAAACCGCAGCACTCTAGTCTAGGATAAGAGAATGAGATTCTGTCTCAAAAAATAAAAAAGAAAGAAATTATACAAAATTTGAAATCGTAATGTGAACTTTTCTGTCCTGAACACATGCCCTGTATCAGGTCTGACGTTGTAGGTTAGAAACACAAGTTTGAATCAAACATGGTCCTACATTCAAGGAGCTCACAGATTCCTTAAAGCAACATATGGCTAGGTAGGCAACAACAACACAGCAGTGATTTTCAATGCTGGCTGCCCCTTAGAATCACCTGGGAGATTACTTCTTTATGATGTATTTATTTTATTTTTGCAACAGTCTCACTTTGTTGTGCTGGGTAGCGTACCACGGCGTCATCATAGCTCAAAGCAGCCTCAAACTCTTAGGCTCAAACAATCCTCTTGCCTCAGCCTCCCAAGTAGCTGGGAGTACAGGCACCTGCCCCTGCCCCCTACCCTCCCTGGCTATTTTTATTTTGTTTTATTTTGTTTTGGAGATGGGATCTCATGCTTGCTCAGGTTGGTCCAAACTTGTGAGCTCAAGCAATCTACCTGCCTCAGCCTCCCAAAGTACTGGGATTACAGGTGTGAGCCATCATGCCTCATATGTATACATGTATTATGTCCTTATCTATTTAGACAGAGTCTTGCTCTACACCCCACCTGTATGATCGAAATTAGTCCCTTTGTAAATAAACCTTCATCACATCGCCTAATCTGAGTGTGTGGTTTGTTTCCTTTAGAGACCTTGACTGATAAAGTCTGGAAGCACTATGGGAACTTAATATAAGAACAAGGAAGGGGAAATTGTCCAGGCAGAGGAAGTGGCATGAGCAATGGTAAGGAGGCATGAACTTACTGTATTTTTGTTTGTCTAATTCCCTTTGTTGGTTAAAGGGCAAGTTGCTGAGTCCAATGTTCACTTCTTACTCCTAACCTTCCTAAATTTATCGGCAGCATTTTACCAGTTAATTGTTCTCTCCATCCTGGAACAAATGTGTCACTTGGCATCCATGATATCGAACTCTGTTGTTTGTGGTCCTTCCTCTGCCTACTACTCTTTTTCAATCTCTTCTTCTGGATCCCTCTCACTTGCCTAATGTCTTCATCTTCTGGATGCTGAATGTTGGAGTCCCCAGGGCTGTCCTTCGTTCTCCTTTCTCTCTATACCGACTCTCCATCATCATCCACTATCATGGCTTTAAATACTCTGTAAGCTGTCCACACACAAATTTATACCTCTGCTTTAGATCTCTTCCAATTCCAGACTCATTTATCCCACCTCGGGAGAGACAGGAATAGTGCCTGATCCAACTCCTAGAGTCAACTATTATGTTTGCAGGACTTCTGCAAGCCTCTTGCTAACCATAGCCATTACTAAACATTAAATTATAAAACAAATTCAGATAAATTATATTAAAAACAAAGGCAATATCCCACACTCCTAAGTTTAAGTCTAATTATTTGACTATATTTTATTATTCTCTACGCTCTCAACATTATTTACAGCTAATCTACCTGTATCGTGGAAATACTACATAATGGTGCGCTACTGTCACACCTCTTCCTAACACCATGTTCAATAACATGTTGTTAGTTCAAAATCAACCATGGTGGGAGTATGACACCACGAAATGGGCAAATGTTCCCCATTAGGGGTTGATTCCTTGTTTTGTTGATTTTGTTGATTACCTAGACTTAAGAAAGTAATGGGAAAAAATGTTAATAATGCAAATTAAATTAGAATGTACTATGTCTGCAGCCATTTCCTGTGTATAACAAAAATTTGAGGAAATATTCTTCCTGTATTGGAAAATTATTATCTGATTCCACACAGAAGTCACATGTGTCATTGACTATGTCATAGTTCTGGCATATGTTTCTATTGTCTCACTTTGACCTTACTATTAATGTAAATAAAAATACCAACCAACATTAATCTCGGAGTTTACACTTTTTCAGCAGTTGCAACCATTGCTTGGCTTATAGATGCAAGAGTTTGGCAAAAATCAATTGTTCTGAAAATAAATTGCCCTATATGGAATTTACCATAAGGAGTACTATATATTTTATTATTTGTGAATTGTGTGCTATGTATCATTTATATGGTAAACTTTATAATGAACTTATGTGTATATACACACACACTTTTTTTTCTTGGAAGGTCAATTGTTAAACTTTTACCAGCATACCACTGCTAATAGGCAACTCAAACTTAATGTATCCAAAACTGAGCACCTGCTTTTCCATTCCAAACCAGTTGTCCCTGCAGGCCTCCTCATCTCAACTAATGGCAACTAGATCTTTCCAATTTTTCTGATTATTACCTTAAGGTAACTCTTCTTTTTCTCCCAATATCCTAGATTCCCACCTAGAAGGAAATCCTTTTGGCTCTACTTTCAAAATACAGTAGAACTTCTGTAAGTTGACCACCCAATGGACTGTCACAAACTGGTTAATATACCGAGGTGGTCAACATAAGGAACTAGGCCTACTATACTGACACGTACATGTGGTGCATGTCCAGTCTATGAAAATTCAGTCCACTTAAGGAAGTGGTCAGTGTAGTACGGAGGTGATCAACTGTGGAGGTTCTACCATATACCATATATACTTGAGTATAAGCCAACCTGAGTACAAGCCGACCCCCTGAATTTTACCCTAAAAACTGGGAAAACTTAGTGACTCAAGTATAAGCCGAGGTGGAAAATGCAGCAGCCACTGGTAAATTTCAAAAATAAAAATATATACCCAAAACAATTACAATAATTGAGGAATCAGTAGGTTAAATGC